>MU226322.1:468384-483457 GCA_018584345.1 Thuja plicata
TGGATAAATTATTGAGGCCACTGATTCCCCCCCCCCCCCCTCTCAGTTATTAGTAACAAGAGACTACTAGGGTAACTCAAGAGTGGACTTATGTGATGACACTTCCCTATATGTGTTCTAGGTTCCTACGTGAGCATTTGGTACACTTATTTTGTCTCTTAATCATTTATACTTAAAATTGTGTAATCCTTTTATTACCATTTTATCTAGTGTACCTTTGCATTAGTCTTGCTTGTTTGGCTATTTCCTTGAGTGGGGCCTGATGTTATCTACTCAGCATAGTAGTATTGGACCTTTGGTTCCATGATGTCGGATAGTAGTGATTCTTATTACCATTGAGATCTGACATTCGTGACTTTATGTTAGGATGATCCTGGATGTTGTTTCTACCTTTCGTACATCATTTTTTGAGAATTGCTCTTATCTTTCTTATGTTGTATACTTGTATCATTGTATTAGTTGTGATATTCTTGGAATATTGTATTGTACTTTATATTGGGTTATTATTACATACTTTGTGACTTGTGTAGTGGATGGTGGTCCGTTATGTATACCTTATGGTATCAGTTGTATCTAGGTTTCATTTTTGATATGATGTACTTGTTATTCATTTGCATTATATGAATATTGTATATTTTTTATTGTATTTAGTAGATTAGTTAACTTATACAATTATACTCCATGGAACCCTCAAGATTTGTAATCTATAAATGAGTTACATTTATGAGTATGTATTGTCTTATGTTATATTGCTTCCATATTATTATTCATTATTGATTGTAAACTCTTAAGAAAACAAATTATTCTGTTAACTTAGTAACATGTTTTAGGTTAATTTCTCCTGGGTTCCTTGGCAAGGCGTTACAAGAACACAAACACATACTTATGCAACTAATTATTAAATATATGGTTCATTCAGGACAAAAAAAAGGTAGTAGGTGTATTATTAGGCCAAATGACATTGCCAATAACTCCTAGTGCATGTAATGACATTTGAATGTTTTCTGATGTAGTCCTCATTACAAACACAAATATTATGGTACCATGATCCAAGATATTTCTTTAAGAAGTACACTACACCATGGAGCTCATGCAAAAAATCATCTATGTGCAAAATAGAATATTTTTTCTTGATTATTTTCTTATTCAATGCATGGTAATCAATACACATGTGCATAGGTCCATCATTCTTCTTCACCAATACCACAGAATAAGCAAAGGGGCTAGAAGTAGGCCTAATGTGCCCCATATCCAGTATCTCATAGATAATCTTCTCTATCCCATCCTTAAATTTCTTAGGATGGTGATAGGGAGTAGTAATCATCGGCCTAGCACCCTCCTCATGATCAATCACATTCCCAAAACCATGGTCTGGTGGTCTCCTGGGAGGAATATCACCAAATACAAGATTTTTCTCTTCCAACACTATCTAGACATCTATATGAAATGACCACTCATACCGTGAAGAAGGTGACTTGGATGATGAAGCATTATGCTGCCCAAGAAACATCTTAATGTCTAAATATGGTTTACATCCTACATGCTAAAACCACCATAGGCCCACCATCAAAAAGAGATTTCAACGCAAACTTCTTACCATATACCATGGATTCTAACTCCATCCTCTTTAAATGCTATATGTACCTACCAAGTGATTGTAACTACCAAATACCAAATATTGTATCAATCTCACCAAGATCTACAACATAGAAATCCTTGATCAAGGTGTAATCTTTCCAAGACCTACAAAATAGAAATTATCGATGAATGTGTAATCTCATCAAGAATGTATCAATCTTTCCAAGACCGTATTAGTCTCACGAAGACCTAAAACATAGAAATCATCAATCAAGGTGTAATCTCCCATCTGTGTGCATAGATACATAAATATTTTCATGCATCACATAGAAAAACCATCCACAACTATCATACTGAAACTAGGAAAATCCTTTTCCTACAATCCACGCCTAGGAAACAATCACTCATCAATAAAATTATGCATGGATCCACTGTAGTGCCTCCCTTGGTTACATTCTATTTTGTGATTTTGATATTCAAATATTGGAACAATGTGCAAATATGTACTTGAGAGATGTTTGAAGGACGTGTTTTCATTGATGCCAACATATTTCTCTCTGAGATAGTGATGCAATGAAGTTCAATAAGTTTGTTTGATCACTATAGAAGATGCGATGAAGATTATATTTGCGGAGTAAATAGTTTGTAGAAGGTTGTATGTAGTTGACTCAGTTCAGGTTTCTCAAGTTTGCATGGAGATTTGAGTGAGTTATAAGTATCTGTGTTGTGACTAGTTTTTTAATTGTTCAGTGGTGATAGAGTGACAATATTTTGATCTACATTTCTCCACATTGTAGTTTCTTTCTCTATATATTTGGAGGTATGTTTGGGAGGTTGATGTGTATCCTCAGTTCAAGTGGTTCATGGTTTGGAGGTCCGTAAGTGATTTTTCAAGGTTAACAGTCATTGTAGTTGGTGTTCCCAAGGTTGGGTATGAAGATGCTGGTAATTCCAGTAATTTATGTTGGTGCAAATATTGTTATGGTAATTCATGATGCTTGTGGATGTTTTTGGATTGTGCACCTTTTGTGTTGGTGGTCTACATTGATCATTGAGCTCACAATTGATGTTTTATGTCTATATGTTGGTTTTCATGTTCTTGGATGACCATATTATTGTAGCGTGTTGCAGATGTTCGAGGTGTAATATTTGGAGGTGTATCATGTTAGAGGTGAAAGATTTTGGTTTGTGTTATGTCTTGGCTGACATTGATTGGTTCGCATGTAATATTGTATTGAGTATGGTTATATTTTGTAATTAGGTGTTGAGTTTTGAGCTGACCTTGATGTTCTTTCCAAGGTTGATGTTATGTAAAAATAAATATAATAATCTTGTATTTGTGTGTAATCATGAAGATATGTGAGAGTATGTATGTGCACTAAATGTATACATACATTGAAGGTAGAGTAGAAGTGTGAAGAAGAAATTTGTTTTTTTCTTCAATAGAACTCACCCAGGCATAAAGGAGACACTATATTATACAGTTCATAATTTTAAGATGTGATGTGGGTTTTCTTGTACATGTGTAGTGAGCCTTCCCTGGGCAGTAATAATTTTTCATTTTGAGCAGTGATCTATAGGAAGTGTGCCTAAATGCATGCACATTACCCATTGTAATACTTCTAACAGAGTATATCTATCTTGTGGGTTCATCCCCACCATGGTTTTTCCCTTGACTGGGTTTCCACATACAAAATTTTGGTGTTATGTGTGTCCATGATGTGTTGTTGATTTATGCTTCCATGTTTAATTATCAGATTTGAGAATAAGTTTAAGTTGTGTGAGTTTTGGGAAAAACGACTCACCCCCCTCTCAGTTGTCTGCCCTATTTACATAAATTGGTATTAGATTAGGTTCCTCTTGTACTATCTAAATTTGTAATAACTTTAGTTGTGAATAATTTTATAGATGTTTAGCACCCTCTTTAGTGTGTTTCATTACGGTTTTCATTATCGGACTTCACATATGCACTTAATGAGCACCTAAATTCAAATTTCAACTCTCTCTCTCTCTCTCTCTCTCTCTCTCTCCAAAAATTGAGGTAAGATCTTCTCCCTAAGTGATCTCTTGTATTTTCCTTCTCTCTCTCTCTCTCTCTATCTCTCTCTCTCTCTCTCTCCAAAAATTGAGGTAAGATCTTCTCCCTAAGTAATCTCTTGTATTTTCCTCCACTCATTTAATCCATTTCATCACATAGGCCGTATGGTAAAATCAATGGCCTTTTTCTTATCTCCCGACCTTGGAATTGGTTTTTGACCTGAGACCTATACCCTATGGCTTCCTAGGACCCCCATACCAAATTTTGGCCATTTTTGTAAGGTACAAAATGTTTCAAACATTGTGTACCTAGGTATAGAACATTTGGGACGTACGTTTGAGGATAAAAGCACAATAAGTTGTCACTCTTTTACAAAGGAAAAGGTTAACAACACCAAAATTATAAAATGTCAAGGGCATAAAAGTCACATTTCTGTTGATAATTTGAAGATGATGTAAACTGATGATGTGTGAAATAAGATGAATTTTATGCCAATAAATTTTTTGAACAAAAAGTAATATGTTTTTTGAAAATTTTAGGTCTATTTTTCTTTTACTGAAAAAATACCGCAAATCAGGGGGTTTACTTCCCGCCAAATCATTATAAGTAAAACATTGGTTTTTCCTCCAATTTTAGAATATATTTTAGATGACATGTATAGCTAGTGCATAAAAAAGAAAGAAGTGTTTTTTAATCTATAGTTTACCTATTATAAGTATTCAAAGTTGAACTTACTTGAAATCAACAATTTTTGTCTCCCGCAGCTTTTCCCCTATCAAAACTATACCAAAAACCAAATAAATTACATATTTTTGAAGAGGACTCTCTTCTCTAGTGTTTTATATGATTTTAAAAAATTTCTAAATTGATTTAACATTTTTTTATATATTTATGAATCAACGACTTCTCAAAACTTAATATATCTACATGTAGTTTTTAGCGAATTTGTTCAACATTTTACAATTGAAACAATATAAAATTTGTATGTCCAGAATCATAGTTCCAAGATCTAGAAAAGAGTACTTTTACTTTTTTGACATTTTATATTTTGAGAAAAGAAAGGAATAGCATAAGTGAAAAATTCTGATTTTTGATGTTTTTGGGGGTTTGGCTGCCAACATGGCATGTCACCTAGGCAAACTCGGCCTAGTCAGACTCGACCAAGTCCTACTGGTTCGAGTCCCCTTAGGATATCAAATTCATTTTTTGGTATTTAAAATATTGCAGGGACTGGGCCAAGTGATACTTGACCAAGTCCCACTCGGCTCAGTCTACTAGGCTATGTAGGCACCATTCAGTGTCGCATGGCCCCTACATGGACTCATCTAGGTTAGAATCAGCCGAGTCTGACTAGGCTTAGTCTAACTAGGCCGAGTTAGTCAAGTTAGCCTAAAAGGAGACACTCGGTTGTGCTTTTACCCTTGAGTCTTGCACTTGTGCACGATTGTGTGACAATCATGGTTTACTTCCATTATATTTATATCTTTGTTTATGCATTGTGGTTATGGTTGCACTTATGTATTGATGTTATACCTTTATAAAAAAAAAATTGTATAGTGCATATTTGACCCTAAGTTCCAAGGGTTCCTTATTGGGGCATTACATAAACTAGTGAACACCATTTTCATGCATTATATTTTGGTGAACTTGACATGTCTTACTCTTGCATATTTCTAATTGGGTGTTTTTAGATTTGATCTTTTATAATAAAATTTATAAAAGTTAGTTGGTTTGTTATTTCACATGTGGTTATATTTCTTCTTAGCTATATTTACCAAAAACATGTGTTAGATAATAGCTTCTTTCACTTCATGTTGCTTACATTCATTTACAGTGTAGAAACCTAAAATTGTTCAATGCTTGCAACCAACATTTTTACTATTTTCATCTTAATTAATTAAATAACCTTAATTATTTAATTAATTTGGCATCTTTCTTCTAGTTCAGATTTCAAAATTAGCATTTCTCTCCTTTCCCATGATTAAATATTTTTTTATTATATACTTATCTAATATCCTTCTAATATTAATTAAATAATTTTACTATTTAATTAATTCATTGTTGTCAACTTTAGTTAAATAATCATTATTATTCAATTTAAAAATATTCCTTATTCTTCTCATTCAGAATTAAATAATTATTTACTTAATTAACTATGTCTTCTATAATTAAATCTATTATTTACTTTATTTAATTATTCCATTTAAAATAAAAACTATCACTTCTAAAATAAATAAAATATTTATTTATTTTCTCATGCACAATAAATTAATTATTTAATTTTAACTAAGTTTTCTACTTCCATCTCCCTAACTGTCACTTACTTTCAATCCACCTAATCAATTAATTTTGTCAATCTCAGTCATGTAGTCAACCATCTTTCAATCAATCTAGTTATCACATTAGTCAAATAATTCTATCTAAATAAAGTAGCCAACTCTACTTTATTTTTATCACCATCAATTGGTTTGTCAATTCTCGTTAGTTGAAAATCAATCAGTGTCCTTTGATCCCAACCATCTGTTGAAGTCCTAAAATCTATATATTTAACCTTGATTCCCCAATCCTAGCTAATCACAATCTTCGAATCTTGGTGCAATCACATAGCGAGTGTCAAATTTGAGAGCCAACATATCAACACATGAGGAGAAGAACAATGGAGGATTTTATGAGTTTTTTTCCCATATGATTTCATTTATTTGTATACATTCAATTTGTATTGCCATCCTCACATTGATAGAGTAGGATTGTTTGCATTGATTAATAGGTTGTCTGGTTGCCTAACACTCTCATTGTAGGTTTTAATGTGTTTTACTATCTCTCATTCTAGTGAAGCTGACATGAATAATACCTAATTGATCATCTTTTTTGGACTATTTTAGGTTTTGTAGGTTCCAGAATCAAATGACGCATCTATAGAATCTCCAATGCAATTGCCAACTAATTGATCATCTTTTTTGGACTATTTTAGGTTTTGTAGGTTCCAGAATCAAATGACGCATCTATAGAATCTCCAATGCAATTTCCAACTAATTGATCACATATGCCAAGTTCTCCTACACACCCACTAAATCTCCTATGAATGTGTTCATATTGATATGACACAATTGATTTACCTTTTGTTGTAGGTGTTACTCAAAATGAGCTTTGAAGGTTCTCATTAGTATTCAAGCACTCAAATGGACAGTCAATAACAGATTCACAGACAAATTAGTCAGTATGATCACCGAAGTACATAGTTAAGTGAGTGCACTGATCACGTGTAAAGTTAACCGAGTGCAATGATCACTAAGAAGATAAAATTTACCGAGCAACAGTCTGCACCAAGCACACAATATGCACCGAGATACACAGACAACACCAAGAGACAATATTTACCGAGCAGACCAGCGGTCACATAAAATTTTGTTATGGCACATGAATCTAGGTAACAACTTTTTGCCGACCTAGATGATAGTTTACAATGATCGAGGAGAACATTAATTACAGATTTGCATCATTAATTGTTTATATATCCTATGTTTAGATGATCAAGGTAAATTTTGTAAATTATTGATCTTAGGTTAGGGATGATATTGTAAAACCCTAATTAGGTCATAAAGTTTTATATATAGTGTTACGATGTCATTTTGTAATGTATGTTGATTAAGTAATGATCAAGTAGCCATCATACTATAGACATCATAGATCAGACAAGGGTTTTAGGACAAGGAATACATTGCAGTAATCAGTTTTCATAACAGAGGCAAGGCTACCAAGAAGAGTAGGAGGTATTATCATTCACAGTAAGGTGATACATTTTATTTTCACTTAAAGGATCTGTATTCACAATAGTGAGATTTTAATTTATTCAGATCATAATTGTGTTAATCTCTAATAATTGTAATAGACCCCAAAATCTCCTAACGGAATAGACTTTACCGTCTTTGTACAAATCTCTTAACCGAGTGCACACATACTTTGTGTTGCTAAATCCTCTCACGAGGTAGATCTAATCAATCTCATTGTTACTCCTAACAGGGTAAGATCATCAAAAGTGATCAATCTTTGTAAGCTTTAACATGCTACTTTATTTACTACAGTAGTGAAGTTTTGTGGGTCTCCTCCCCACCACATTTTTTACCTTCTAACAAGGGTTTTCTATGATACCAAATACTAGTGTCATGAGTACTTAAATTTCATTAATGTGTATTGTTTACTTTACATGCATTTACATTTCAGTAGTGACATTACATGTTTGGTGAATGTTATCTACTTAGTCGGTTATATCAGAATATTTGGTTACAAAGATTTGTTTGAAAGTGTTTAAGGGTACTAATTCACCCCTCCCCTCTCACTACACACCTTTCTATTATCCCAACAATTGGTATCAGGGCTAGTTCTCTTGTTTAGAATTTTTAATCATTGAAGAGAAAAGATCTTACAATGGAAAGGTATACACTTGATAAAACTATTGAAAATTAGAAGTTAGAGTTGCAGATCTATGTTGAACAATTCAAAGAAGCCAAAGAGAAACTCAGGGAGATGTTGATTAAGAGAACATAAATGACACTTCATTGTCATGAGACTGATTATCAAGAAGAAGAGATTCATGACCCATTTGACACATTTGGATCTGAATCTGGTAGAATATCTGATGCATCTGAAGGAATCATATCAAAGCTATCTGAGATCAATCAACAACTTTCTGAACAAGTGAAAGCACTATAGATCGGTCAAGATACACAAATGGTTAGAATGGTTGAAGTCTTGAACAATGCAAAGAAAGTTGAACAAGATAGAAACATGGTTGTTAATGACACAAGATACATGACTAAAACATTACAATAAAAGGAATCTAAGATATTGAGACTTACTAAACATTACTTTGAGACCACCAATCAAGTAGTTGCTATGAGTTATGAGGAAAACCGAGTGAATCTTGAGCTTTCTAGAAGACTAGAAGACATTGGTATATTGAAAGAAGAGAATGAAAAATTGAGAAATGAATTGAAGATTCTACAACAACATAATGAAATGATTAAAATATCTGAAGAAAGTACTAAAAGAATGGATAAATTTCTGAACTATCAAAGAAGACTGAACAACAATACCGGATTAGGGTATACCAAGAAAGGATAATCATCAAATAAAGCTGAATGGAGGAATGTATACTCAAATCCTAAGCCTAAGAATCCCTCTTTCCATCACTATAGAAAACCAGGCCACACATCAAATGTTTGCAGAAGCAAAGCAAAAGGTATTCCTAGAAACCCTCCTAAATTCAATATAAATTGCTATAACTATAATAAACATGGACATCAAGCACATGAATGTAGATCCAAGTTGAAAAAACCAAAGAAGAAACCATACATGGATAAATATTGTCAAAATTACAACATGCATGGTCATACATCACAAGTAAGCAGGAATAATACAAAGAAAATCTGAAAGCCTAAAGGACAAGAAAAGGTAAATCAACTGAGAAGACAAGGTAATGCTTATGCATGAGATTATAACACTTGGGCTAGTTGCAAAAGATGTGGTAAATATGGATATATAGAAAAACAAAATGCATGAGGAAATGAAGAACTAAGTCTAGGAATTGGTTAAACTCTGGAATGGCTTGTTCACACTGTCACAAAGTCATTCATTTAAGCAGAGATTGTGCAAACAAAATAAATACTTATGGAAATGATAATACAATTGAAGAAATCGTGAGGATCAAAAATAAAATGTGGAGAAGAGAATCAAATGATAATGCAGGAACAAGTACAATAGTCGATGACACCTCATCTGATGGATTAGGTGGTTCCACCATCTCCACCTGAGCAATACAAGCAAGTATGGAACTATGTTTTGCAAAGCTATATTTTACATCAGTTCCTGTAATCATTGTACAAATGCCTAATTAGCATGAATTATGATGCACTATGGTATTATATTTTTTATTACTTTGATCTAGTTGATTTGGTTAATATGTACCAAGTTAGTGATGCAAGTTGGTGAATATGTGTGAGACAACCGAGTTGCTAAGGAAACCAAGCATTTGGTATACTCACCGAGATGAAGTATTGTTAGTGTTAACCGAGCATAATGTTTGTCCACCAAGTGGTTGGTGTCAAGAATTTATTGTGCCACCTAAAATTATTTGTTATAAATTCAAGTTTTGTGAACTCATTTGTTCACACAGCGGTCATAGAGAAGAGAAGAGAAATAAAGAGCAAATTTGCAGTAGAATATTTCATGGATTTTGCAGAGATTCTGAGTATGTTTCAAGCAACAAAGAGGTTAGATAGTACATGTAACATCTAAAATGAAGGGTTTATGAAAGTGGATCATTTAACATAAAATAAATTACATTTGAATGTGTTATGAGGGTAAATAAGATGCTATCCTTCTATTCTTAGATGTGCAAATGAAGGATCCAAATTGATTAACCCAAAAGGAAGGATCAATGCATAAATGAATCAACCATTTGGAAACAATAATAAAGAAGGAAGATCTTAAGTACCTATTTTGTTGATTTGAATGTGAAATAGATTTATATAGATTGATAACCTTAATTGAACTAGATAGGAGAAATGTACTAACCTTGGAATATTGCAGATATGAAGAATGTTGTTTTATGAAGCCTGTGTTGAGTTTCTGGAAAAATTGAGACCAAATCTGGAATAGAAACATAGAGATGAACAAAACCCAGAAATATTTTTCTATTCTGAGGTAGTTCTGATTTGTACCCTCAAGTCAATGTCACCATTGACCAGAATTTTTGATTGCATCCTAGGGAAGAATCGACCTAAAAAGTCTTAGACTAAAATTTTGCTTTCAGTTCCCAGAAGTTTGCCAAAAAGGGTATCCAAATCTCCATCCTGATCCACTATTCCAAACTTGTACCTACATGAAAAATGGTTTGTTTGTTGGGGGGAGGGGTTTGCCTTGGTTAAACCCCAATTTTGGAATTAACCTCAAATATGTAATTGAAATTGCAGAAATAAAAAAAGTAAATGAAACAATTCACCTTGCTCATGTAAAAGGTTCTTGTGGAGGATTTGAATCCTTGAACCCACAAGTATGGATGCACCAAATGGATGTAGAATGTAGAATGTAGAATGTAGGATATCTTCAATAAATTTCTTGTAGATCTTCAACACCAATCTTGAATGGGTTCTTGAATTGGAAGAGGCTTGGGGGAATGTGGCTAGAGAAATATTCAACAAGAGGGCTCCATGGAGCTTGAATCCTTCAATGGCCACCAATGGATCTCCTTGAAGAAAAGAGTGCTTGAGAAGATCTTGAGAATGGATGAATGATTCAATGGCTACTTGGATTGCTTCAAATCTTTCTTCTTCACCTTTGGAATTCACTCTTCAAGTCTTGAACTCTTGCAATTATGCTTAGTTGATTATGGTTATCAAATCTTAGAGAAAATGAGAGGAGAAAGCTTCCTTTTATATGAAATTAGGGCACAATCTTCTAGAGAGGCCAACATAGGATAATTAAATTCCAATTGGACCCATGCCCCTAGAAGAGGACCTATATTAAATATAATTTAGGATTTGTTGTTCCGAAGACCGAAACAGTTGATCCAGAAGCGAGAATTAACTTTTTCCAAAGACCAACATCCGGAAACCCTAAGATTCTAAAATTTGAATCCCAGGCCTGGAAAAGGTCAATTGTGACCTAGGTCAAGGTCATGGTTGACCTTTACCCAAAAAGGTCGACCTTGAACCTAAGGTCAAAGTCTTAGTTTCTCAGTCTGGGGTGCCAGAAATAGGTTGGAAAAAGTGGAAATGGGGCAGAACAGGGGGATAAAGCCATATCAAAATAAGGAACCCATTCAAGGCTCTTGAAATGACCCCAAACCACTTACTCGGAAGGATAAACTAGTCTACCATGGAAGTGCTTCCATTTTATGACTATACATTTAGCCCCCACTTTAGCAAGAGTATGGACTCAATACAAACTCTTCATAAAGGATATCATAAAGAATAGATAATCTTATTGTAATCATAAGGGACAAAGAAATACTCAAGCCTCCAAGGGACTTAAGTCTTTATCAACCCTAAGATCATGATAAGAGAGACATCGCCAGTTAAGAAGAGAGAGAGAGAGAGAGAGAGAGAGAGAGAGAGAGAGAGGGTATGGTTACCTCACCCAATGAGAACTTATGTCCCATTGTGAACCACACAAGGAAACACTATAACTGGAAAGATGGAGTTGAACCGCCTAGTGAATGTGGCTACTCACTAGTCAACCCATTAGGGAGATCTGTTATTAAGGATACCTTCCGACCCTAAGGGATCAAAATATTGTAAATTGAAACTAGAGGGATCAAGAGATCCTAAAAAGTAAAATTTCCATGCTTTAAGGATTAGTCTTTAATCCATAAAGGGAAAAAAATTTAAAGTTTTGAAAATTCTTTGAACGTGTGTGTGTGAAAAAAGTGAGTAGAGCATATGCCCCCATGTTAAATTCATTGCTAACACTTTAACAAGAGCAATGGATTTGACGGAAACATAAACAACTCTACTGATTATGTTTCTACTACAAGATGCCCCCAAATGAAGACAAATCAAGGGAAATATCACATAAACATACAAAGAACACAGAAGGGATCTACCTAATGTGGGGTTAGTATGATCATAAGATAACATGTACATATAGATATGATATTATTGCAAATGAATTGACATCATTCCCCAAAGAAAGTATAACTACAATCACAATGGAGGAAAGAAAACTCAAGAGTTATGAAGAAGAGTCTTTTTGGACCATGACATGGAGACCAAAAAGAATTAGTGCTACCATGTCACAGATCCAAGTGGATTACACAAGGAAAACATTTACGAACAATAGAACTAGTACAAAATAACATGAAAACAACATATAGAAGAATAGAGATACATATAGAGGAATTATACAACAGGTTTGATTCCTTTATCACCTTGCACCAACAAAGTAACAAGGGTCGTATAAAAGAGTCTAACAAACATTTAGAAAACACATTATGGGAGAAGCACAATACAACATGCAAACACAAAAATGGATACCATGAAGGGAAAGCCAATCAAGCGCATCACCTACTCTCCCCATCTTGGTTTATATCATTTAGGGAAGGTGGTAAAATCACAAGAGGGACCATATCTAATGCATTAGGAATAATAGCCAGTTCCAAACAAGGATCCTCTTGAGAATTGTGTTGTTTGATACTAGGTGTAATTGTCAACTGAGTTGAAAGAATATGAGGTAAATCAGTGTCAAGATCAATGGTCTCATATTCATCACTAAGATCAATAGGATCATCTAAAGTATCCTCCTCATCAAGATTAATTAAAATGGGATCTGAGATGTGAATAGGATCATAATACTCATTCATCTTAGCATCATTGTGAATATTAACTTCTTCCAACACATCAGGCATAGGTTGATCAAAAGAAGGTAAATAATTTTGAAGAAGAGAAGCACAGGCCCTAGCATTAGCTCTACCCTTCTTACGACATTCATTAGCAGATTTATTACGTTTTTCTTTGTTTGACACGTGGAGAACTCGGAGGAATAACCACTGATTCCTTCACAGGTTCTATAGGAGGATTGAAAGGATTCACAGTAGGCTGAGAAGCAACACTGGGAGGTTGAGTAATAGAGCTAGCAGTAATGGATAAAGGAGGGATAGGAGTGGGCAAAAGATGACGGTTAAGATCTATCTGAGGCATGCTTAACTTGACAATCTTGCAATGTTTATAGGCTTGATATGAGAGGAAAATATTATCAGGGCAAGGAGGACATGATCTAGGTAATGAAGGCCAAAATAAATCAAGAGTAGCACAATCTCTAGGCCTAGAAGGTTGATATAAACTATGATTAATCATTTTTACTTCTCCATTATGAATGAACTTAAGACATTTATGAATAGGAGAAGTAATAGCATGCATAGTAGTTATCCAAGGCAAACCAAATTTGACTTGAAATTGATCAGATGTAGGAATAACAATGAATACAGTATCTAAAACCTTGCCACAGAATTCAAAAGGCAAGCTAATAGAACCAAGTGTAGGATAGAGAAAACCATTACAAGTTTGGATCCATGCATCCGATGGATCATAACAATCATGTTGTAGGTTTTTCATAAAAAGATTTTCCTCAGTAATAACATTTATTAAAGATGTGGGATCAACAAGACAACCACACGTAGGTATCTTATAAATCCTAGCATAAATATAAAGGGGACCATCGGGAGCCTTAATAGTCTCAGAGTCATCAAAGGTAATTGAAATTTCCTGAGGTCATTTATCCTTAATTTGTTTCTAAGGTTTAGATGGAACTTGAAGTTGATGTGGAGGCGAAGGATCTTGAACAATAGGTTGAGATGCAACAATACTTTCTACATGATTAAAAATGTGATTAAGATCATCCATCTTTGAATTGTAAATGATATCCATAGAAGATGGTTGAGCGATGGTATTAGTATCATGTGTGGGTAGAGGATTCATCTAGATTTGAAGGTTTTCATAGGAGGAGAGAAAAAATTATTCCCATTAACATCAAAATTATCAGCAGATATGGCATTAGATTCAATTAAGTCTTGAACTTTATTCTTTAGAGAATAACATTTTTCAGTATCATGGCCATTCTGATGGTATTGGCAAAAAGCTTTAGAATCAAAGGATTTTGAAGCTATGATAGTAGGAAGGAGAGGTCAAATAGGAGGCAAGGTAATCATATTAAAACTTAACAACCTACTCATAATGGAATGCAAATATTCAGAGAGAGGAGTAAATGTACGATTCATACGGAAAGCAGTGGATGCAGAAGTGGCATTGTGAGATGCAACAACAACTTGATCAGCAACCGCATTTGTCTGTTTATTAATCTTGATGTAGTTTTTAGGTTTCTGAAATTTATTAGGATTAGGAGCAGTGTCACTCTTATCAATGGGAATAGGAGCCATTGGAGTGTTTCTCTCAAATTGACTCACTTGTAATTGATAATGATGAAGTGTTGCACAAAGTTGTTGAAAAGAGGTAAATTCAGTAAGCAGAATCTTATCTCTAATATCCTTTTGTAAATTTGAAATAAACATGTGTTGAATGTCAATATCAGGAATAGGATAAGAAATCTGAGCATACAAATGCTTAAATCTACAAATGAAATCAGTCAATTTTTCCTTAATGTTTTGCTTACAATGCATTAAATAAGTTAAGGAAACTTGTGGACCAATGTTATTTTGAAATTGTTGAATGAAGGTATTATTGGAATTATATTAAGATGGTGTACTGAGAGGGGAGGGGTGAATCAGTACCTCTAAAACTTTTCTTGGTTAACCCATTAACCCTTGATCATCAGTTTGGAAATTATCTTATCTAACTGTTCATCTTTCTTTATGCATATGCAATCATATCATAAATTCTTTAGTATGTAACCATAACAAAAACATTCATGAAAATAGATAACACATGACACAAGATATGATATCGC
>MU226322.1:492574-515137 GCA_018584345.1 Thuja plicata
CTTGTCCATATAGGTTTTTCTCTTTGGATTTGTCACTTTGGATCTGCACTCATGTGCCTTGTGTCCTTTCTTTTGACATTTATAACAATTACCAATAAAAGTAGATTGTGCTTGAGAAATACCTTTCTTTTTTCTTCTGCAGATGTTTGAGGTGTGGCCTGGTTTTCCATAGTGATTGCATGATAGCTTCTTGGATCTTGGGGTTGTGAAAGCATTCCTAAGATCTGGTTGATTTGAGGATTTACCATTCTTGTTGTACCCTAATCCTATGTAGTTATTGACTCTTCTTTGTCCATCAAGAAAATCATCCATCCTTTTGTTGCTATCCTCAGCCTTTTTGATCAATTCATTGTGTTGATTCTGGACTTTGATTTCATGCTTCAATTTTTCATTCTCTTCTCTTAGCTCACCTATGATCTGTATTCTTTCAATGAGTTCTATATTTAATCTATTTGTTTCTTGACTCATAAGAATAATCTGGTTGGTAACCTCGTGGTGATGCTCAGTGAGTCTTTGAATCTCTAATTCTTTCTCTTGTAGTTTCTCTGTAATTTTTCTCCTATCATCAATGGCTAGTGTTCTTTCATTTTCAGCTTTTCCTACATCATTCATGACATCAATCATTTTCACCGTTTGAGTTTCTTTTCCAATTTGCAGCATCTTGATTTGATCTGTCAGATGTAGATTGATCTCTTGCATACTTGTAATTTTTTCAACTAATGCGTCTGAAGCTTTGCTCAATGATGATTCTGTTGTTTCAAAGTACTCTTCTATTTTGATTTCTTTGTAGTCTTTCTCATTCAGCCTAGTTGCCATAATCTTTCTTTCATCAAGAATTTTTCTCAGTTTTATCTTCGCCTCCTTATACTGCTCATAGTTTATTTGCATTTGTAACTGCTCATTCTCAATAGTCATGTCCAGTCTGAACTTGTCCATTGCTCCAATCTTTTCTCCAAGTCTTTAAGCTTTTCAGGAGAGAGACTCAAATTTGATACCAATTGTTAGAATTATATTGAGATGATATACTGAGAGGGGAGGGGTGAATCAGTACCTCTAAAACTTTTTTTGGTTAGCCCATTAACCCTTGATCATCAGTTTGCAAATTATCTTATCTAACTGTTCATCTTTCTTTATGCATATGCAATCATATCATAAATTCTTTAGTATGTAACCATAACAGAAACATTCATGAAAATATATAACACATGACACAAGATATGATATCGCAAAAAACTCTAGTTAAGGAAGTAAAAACTACGGTGGGGATTGTTACCCACAAAACTTCACTATCTACAGATGAGAAGGGACCTGTTAAGGCTTACAATTGGTCACTTTTGATGACCTACCCTATTAGGATTATTATAGTGGAGACTTGTTAAGATCTACTTTGTTTGAAGCTTTAGCAACACTGTTAAGTGTGCACTCTATTAAGAGATTTGGAAAGAACGGTTAAGTCGACCTTCTACAAAAGGATTTTAGATGTGATGCACTTGTTAGAATGCAACTACATAAGTATTTGATTTGATGATATGTGCAATCTTCAATTGCTGAAAACAAATCCTATAAATATTCATACATATAAGTAATCATCCTTCCATGATTGAATAATACCTTTATCTGCTCGTCGGTAGCCTCTGTGTGTTCTTGACAACTGATGTATTCTGTTTTTGAACTTTACATGAATTCTGCCTTCTGCTCCTTAGATTCTCTTCATGGCTATTAATAATAAGAATTCATGCTCTCAAAATTGAGTATGAACATCTATTTATACTAATTTAGGTTCAATTCTTGATTCATGCATCGCAAGTTAACTCTAGATCCAAGGTTTACAACTTGACCTTGATCTTTAGTTAGATATTCTTTAGATCTGTTAGGATGCTTTAAAGCATTTACATAAAGCTTGCATGACCATCAAATTATGATTTAAAAATAAATAAAACTCTATAAATAGAATTACATTTCTTTATCCGTCATGTAAAAATTAGATCCACAATTTGCGGGTTTTTTATTTGTCTGTCGGTTCTGACGATCGATTTTCTTGGTCGTCGGTGTTCCTTTCTTGAACTTGTCATTGGGTATGCCTTTTCTGTTCCTTTCAGGTTAGTTCTGAAAACTGTGTCTCCGGTGATGCTTGTGGTCGCCGGTGATGCTTTGTCGATTCTATACTTATCATTTTTCATGACCTCTGTGTTCTGTTAGGTATGCTTGTTGTTCACTGGTATTGCTTGTAATATGTCGGTGATGCTTAGAGTCTGGCGGTAATGCTTTAGTCTTTCGGTGATCTTTGTCAATGTTTTTCACTAAGTGTACTAATGGAAAAATAATGTCATTAGGTATTAGCAAGTTTAGGAAAAGAATCAATAGAATAAGGAGGTAAAAAATAGTACCATTACAAATCCTTATCACGAAAAGTTCTAGCAAACTGTGTAGCTAAAATCCTATGGTCATGAGCATAATCACTACAAAGGATTTGAAATGTTTTAACATGAGTAACAAGATCGCACCATTGAAATTCTCTATATGAGGCATATCGTCATGTTGAGGAATAGTAGAATGAATAATTTCTAAGGATAAGGGACTCCTCATGTCACATGTAGGAATGCTAAACTTGGATTGAGTTAAGGATGCAAGTTGTTGTTGTAAAGATGACATAGTCTAAGCCAAACTTATAATTGTGGAATCATTAGAAGATATAGGTGGCATAGAAATATTAGGAACACTAGGAAAAGTGTAGGAAGCAGCAAGAATAGAAGACACAACTGGGGGAACACTTGGAACCACAGTTGGAAGAGGATTAGTATAAGTAAAAGGTACACTATGATATTAAGGTTGTGAGGTAGGTAGAGATACTGGTGGAACACTCACAGGAATAAATGAAATTGGGAGAGATGTAGTCATCAAAGGAGGAGTGTAAGTAGGAATGCTAGGTAATGGAACAAAAGAAGGTCCCCCACTAGTGATAGGAGGAGTAAATCCTAAATCTTGAGCCTCTTGAGCTAAAGGTTTAACATTCAAATGCACAAGATGAGTGATATCACGCAAGAGATAAAAACCTTGATCACTATCACAAAGGACTTTCTTAAGAGCCTCTATATCTTGGATAGAATCTTGATTATGGTTTTCTTGAATAAGCCAATTTCCCATTTTATCAAGTTCGGTTGAAAGTTTTTGCACTTGTTCAGGAGGAACTCTTAAAGCATCCTCCTCATCATGAGATCAATGAGAAGAGTTATGCCCCATAGAAGGATTGGAATCATGAGTATTCAAATTTTCATTCAAGATCCTATGGAAAGGAGAGGAAGATTTGGGATCAAAGTAACCCATGAGTCTATGACTTCTTCTAACCGGGATACTATAAGTAGGACTAGAAGTGGTAAAGCTCATACACTAATGAAATGCAAATGAACTAATTTAGAAAACAAAGAGTTTGATTTTAATTTTTGAAAGGGAAATGCAAGAACAATGTCCTGATCCATTGTTCTAAACTTGTACCTGCAAGAAAAATGGATTTTTTGTTGGGGAAAGGAGTTTTCCTTGGTCAAACCCTAGTTTTGGAATTAACCTCAAATATGTAATTGAAATTGCGGGAATAAACAAAGTAAATGAAACAATTCACCTTGCTCATGTAAAAGGTCCTTGTGGAGGATTTGAATCCTTGAACCCACAAGTATGGATGCACCAAATGGATGTAGAATGTATAATGTAGGATTTCTTCAATCAATTTATTGTAGATCTTCAACACCAATCTTGAATGGGTTCTTGAATTGGAAGAGGCTTGGAGGAATGTGGATGGAGAAATAGTCAACAAGAGGGCTCCATGGAGCTTGAATCCTTCAATGGCCACCATTGGATCTCCTTGAAGAAAATGAGTGCTTGAGAATGGATGAATGCTTCAATGGCTACTCGGCTTGCTTCAAATCTTTCTTTTTCACCTTTGGAATTCACTCTTCAAGTCTTGAACTCTTGCAATTATGCTTATTTGATTATGGTTATCAAATCTTAGAGAAAATGAGAGGAGAAAGCTTCCTTTCATATGAAATTAGGGCACAATCTTCTATAGAGGCTGACATAGGAGAATTAAATTCCAATTGGACCCATTCCCCTAGAAGAGTACCTATATTAAATATGATTTAGGATTTGTTGTTCCGAAGACCGAAACAGCCGACCCAGAAGTGGGAATTAACTTTTTCCAAAGACCGACATCCGAAAACCCTGAGATTCTAAAATTTGAATCCCAGGCCTGGAAAAGGTTGATTGTGACCTAGGTCAAGGTTGAGGTTGACCTTGACCCAAAAATTTTGACCTTGACCCTGAGGTGAAAGTCCCAGTTTCTCAGTCTGGGGTGCCAGAAATAGGTTGGAAAAAGTAGAAATGGGGCAGAACAGGGGATAAAGCTAGATCAAATTCAAGAACCCATTTAAGGTGCTTGACATGACCCCAAACCACTTACTCGAAAGGCTAAACCAGTCTACCATGGAAGTGCTTCCATTTTCTGACTATACAATATGTATTTGCACTTACCCTGTCATTTTGAGCACTTTTATGGAAGCTCTGAATTTGAAATCAATGGCATCCTCATCTTGAATTGTGAAGGAAAAGATGGAGAAAGAGAAAAAGTTTATTCTTTTCAAGAACTCCACTTGCACAAAACCGAACTACAAGATACATCCTTAGGTTGCAGCCCAACCAAATGACAAAGGAAAATTTCATTGATATCGCCTAGGGTTATGTTAGTTCAAGATGTGTGTCCATACATTCACTGTAAGATAGGTGAAATGGGGGATTTTGAGATCATGTCTACATACCAGTCACTTTGCACAGATGGAAAACTAAAAGATGATCACAAACATCTGGAGGTCAAAGGGTTAACCAATGCCCTAAATTTCCTGAAGGTATTCTAAACCGAATGGATCCACATTTTATTAAGCAGATTACATGATGGGATGCTCTGGCTAGATGAACCAAAAAGGATAAGTAAAAATGTGTTTCATGCAGTAACTAGGTACCCCACATCTAAAAAATAAAAATCCCTAAGGTACCCTCCCAAAACCAAGATTGAAAAGCTTACAAGAGCCAAGTGGGACGATAGAGGTCTGAGATCAACTCCATCGGTGATCCTGAACTTAGGTTTGGTGCATATGTTATTGGCTACAAGATCTTCCAGTCGGGCAGACCGAACAAAGTTGCATGTGGAGCTATTGAAATTGCATACAAGGTTGTATAGAAGGGTTTACAACTTGACCTCACTGAGCTATTGCAGAGGCAACTCGAAGAGAACATGAGAACAATTAGATCAGCCAGAAATAACATGTGTAAGTTTGGTTCTCTACTTCTATGTACATTCTTCTACCTACAAAACATTTTTCCCTCCATCGGTAATGTTGAATGGAAGAAAAACTGATCGATTATACTGCAAATCAGTGACTTCATTACAAATTTGGGGATAAAATTTGAACCTGTCATGAATGAATACTTTACAAAGTTCAAATCTAGGATTGAAAATAGAACATGGATACTAATGCAGTTGCAAGGTGAACTATTGTTGTGACACTACTTGTCTGATCAGATCCTTTTGTGCGCTAATGCTTTAACCTCTTGTTGATCTCTAAAAAAATATTTTCTTCACTTTGAAAGCTTCTACTTCAATATATATATCATCAACATATGACAGATATATCTTTGCTGCTTTAACACTCTGCTTTGCTTTCTTATCTCTGGCTTTCACAACTTCTCTCATCACAAATGACATTCTATAAGTACTTCCTCAAAGGAAATGAACATGTAAGCTTTAGGAAACCTTTTACCATCTATCTTGATTGCTTACATAACCACACAACCCTTCATTAAGTCATCTTAACATTAATTATAATTGCTTTACTCAAACCGAATAGACACGTCTTTTCACACAGTCCGCTTCACCAAATTAGCTCTAACTAATTATCCCAGATGAATCAAGTCATGTGCTTTTAACCATAGATTTTTAGGTCACTAAAAATCACTAATCCAAAGGTGCAAGTCCTGAGGATGAGTGCAACTTCCATGCCAAAACAATCTCTGTCGGCTCTTTCCATGATCTCTGTCCTGTTCTGACATTCACTGGTTGTACCTCTTCAACTGGTTGTATCTTCTTCATACTTACAGATCTGATCATGCTCTCTTAAATTATTATTTAAACATACTCATAAGATTATCTTCAAAGTCACATATCATTTGGATAACAAATGAACACACGCTAATCAAAACTATAACAGTTTGTTCCTTGCTCTGTCCTATTTTCTGTACTTAGCCAATTTCTGATCTTTTGATAATGTGTGCTGACTCCAAAACTTCATATGACTTTTTTTCCATAATTAAAACACTAAATAGAGTCATAATTTATTATAGTCAACTTTCCAACAATCTCCCCCTTTGTCATTAATGGAAACAAAGGAATATGGTGAAGTTACTATCTGTACTTTTATACAAAAACTCTCTATTTTATATCTCCCTCTTATCATATACCAGACTCCATATTCTTCATACTCTACTCCCCCTTTGACATTAATGAAAAAGTTACTTTAAAAAACACTTCTATGTATTTACTCAGCATACACATCTGGATATGCAATCTACGATTTTTGTATCTCTTTCTCCCAAAATGCAATCAATGAATTAACAATCTGTAGATGGGTGCATAATGCATATTGTAGCTTCTCCATCTTCTCCAAGTATATGCTACGACCTTGATCATATGATAGACTCCATATTCTATACATTACTTTACTCACCTTTTTATATTATCTTCTCTGCCTTCTCAATCTTATCAATTTGCCCCTGATATACACATATTGATATCGGTGGAGGGATCTTCCACAGATTCTCTTATCTTCTCTGTCATAGCCTCTACCTCCTGGATCTTCTTTGTAATGATGGGCACTTAACTTTCCTAATTCATACAGTCAGCAATAATCTTTCTGCCTTTTTCTGCAAACTCTTTCAAGGATGCTTGACCAGCTTGAGTGAACTAAGATCAAGTGTAAAGTTGCTAACCAATTCACTGAGCCTCTTCTTCATATACTTCTCTTTTGCAATATATAATCCATTTTTCATGACTTCTTCAGATTATATACTCCCACTTACTTATTTACTCCCCATGAGTCCAAGTCTGTTATGGGTGTCAAACTTTACAACAATGATGATGAATTGTCCATCACTTCAGTCTTCTCTTTTTTTTTGCTTCCTTTTCTGTGATATCTTAAATCAATATATCTTCTTGCTGATATAAAGACTCTCGGCCTCTTGAGTACTCACAAATGTTTCTTTAAACTTTTCTAGGTCAATATCCATTTCTTTCCATTGATACTTCAACATTATCAATCATGAATGTATCCTCCATGTCCTTGGCCATGGGCGCAAAATCCTATGGACCTGTCATAATAGTTTTATCTGCTTCTTCTCATGACATTTCAAATTTGTATCTTCAATCAATTATGCTCTTATGTGAATGCTCTTTTTTTGTATTCATACTTAGATGATCAACAATAAGTATGTGTTTCCAAGGATAACATCAGGTCGGCTCCAAAACAAAATCTCCAAGGGCTATACTGATATATGTGCTTCCAAGGATAACATCAGGTCGGCTCCAAAAAAAATCTCCAATGTCTATACTGATATATGTGCTTCCAAGAATAACATCAGGTTGGCTCCAAAACAAAATCTCCAACGACTATACTGCTACTCTCACATAGAAAACTGCTCAACAAGATTTTGACCCATTCCACTTCATGAAATTTACGCGCTGAAGCATACTGATAAATCACTTCCGAGATGTTTCAAAGATTTTCTTGATATCAATCTCTATTGAAGAATGTAACTGTGATGCTTTGCTACTTGACTGCAAGTTCTCCTTTGATTATCCAATCACTTACTCGATTGTTAAGTAATTTTTAAACTAATTTCTAAAATGATGTGTCCGTGCTTGGGCTTCATTTCAAACTTAAATTACTTTTCTTAACAAATAACGATTATCAATCTTCTTTCTCCACTGTTGAGAACAACTGTAGTCCATTAACAATACAACTGCTAGGGCTTCTATGATCTCCAATCATTTATTCTGACCACAAGTGAGGACTTGGTGATTTCAAAGTAGATTTTCGCCATTAATACTTGCCGCGTGGACACAGAAAAAAATTGTAACTTTCATTGTTGTTCCTGATAACAATTTAGACCGTGTTATACTGCATCACAATCTCACCAAACAATTGTAATCCAAGGCGCATACTCGGAGGTGAGTATACCAGCCATGCAGGGGTTTAGAGCTAGAATAGCTTCCCCTAAGACCATGAGGGTAAAGTAACCAGAAGTAGAAGGTGCATCCACTGAGGATGCATCTACTACCTTGTCATCTTCAATATCCTTCTTTACTTCAACCCAGATCTTTCTTGCATCTTCTGTAACTTTCACAAATTTGATTTCTCCTTCCTTATCCCATAATGAATCTTCTAACTTTTTAGGGCTTTCCTGTTCCTGCGCTCTAGATCTGCAATGCTTAAAGATGTGTCCAGCCTTGTTACAAGAGTGATAAATAACTGGAGGCCTAATATTATTTGGCGCATTGGTGTGAGTTACCAATCTGCACTGTCTAGCAGAATAACCATTATATCTACATATCTGACATGTAATGTTCTGAGGACTTCTAACATGTTGCTGAGGATATCTTCTTTGGCTTTGCTGATTCTGATTTCTTTTATTCAGAGTCAAGTTCTTCTAACTTGTTTTACAATCCATGGCTCTATGACAAAACTTATTGCATGAATAACAGTAACCATTGAAAGGTCTTACCTCTTTACAGGCATAACAAGTTCTGTCAACTATCTTGCATTCATCCTTAGGTGGTCCAGTATTGTCTTTAGTCTGATTTCCAATCTCCTTAGTGTCTGTGATGTCCTTTGGTGCTTCATTCTGTCTTGCATGGCATCAATCTGAATTTTTGTTTCATTGTATCCTATACCGCTGGTATCTCCTTTAACCTTTTGAACATACAACTGAGATTCTATTAGATCCTTGCTTGTGTGTAACTTGTCAATATGATTCTTTGCTGCAATCTTTTCAGATTCCATCTTCTCTTTGTTGTTTCTTAGCTCCAAGATTTCCACATTTGCTTGTCTCAGTTCTTCATCTAATTGCTTGTTTGCTTTGACTTGATCATCATACGCATCTTGATTGTTACATAGCTTTTCATCTAATTCTTCAATCTGATCCTTTAGAGACAAATTTTCTTCATTCAACGTTTTGACTACTTCTCCCAAATCATTTGAAGAACAATTCCTTAATTCTTTTTTCAGTTTCTTGATAAGTATTTGCATGCCTTCAACTTTTGGTTTTAGATCTTCATTTTCTTTTTCATATGTGTTAATTTCTTCAAGGGCTTCTTCAAGATTCTTTTTCAGGTGTTTCATTTCTTCCTTCTCCATGATCTCCTCAAGGGGTTAAACTTCTTTGTTGAGGACCAGAGCTTTTATACCAATTGTTAGGATTAGGATCACTGAGAGGGGGGGGTGAATCATTGATCTATCAATTAATACTTTTTCTTATTATCTAAATCTTTACTTAATTGCTTATGTACTGAACTTGAACATCAATGCAAGTAAGATAAATATACACAACACATAACACCATATATGATTACGGGGAAACCCAATATAGGTGAAAACCCCGGTGGGAATTAGTACCCACAAATATTCTATACTAGTGTCTTATGATCCTTGTTAGAAGATCCTTAACCCTGTTAGGAGTTGTCTTTACAATACATGAAGTACAGTGACCTTGTTAAGGGTCAAACCCTATTAGGAGTCTTTTAAAATAACCCTATTAGGGGTGGTGGACTCACTGTCCAAGGAATCACTATCCAAGAGCACACTGCTCAAGTGGTGAAGGCTACAACCTTTTGGTTCTTAGATACACACTGTATCTGCAAGGTGAACTACTGCTGTGACACTGCTTGTCTGATTAGTTCCTTTTGTGCGTTGATGCTTTAACCTCTTGTTTATCTCTAAAAAAATCTTGTCTTCACTTTGAAAGCTTCTACTTCAATATATATCATCAACATATGACAGATATATCTTTTCTGCTTTAACACTCTGCTATGCTTTCTTATCTCTGGCTTTTGCAACTTTTCTCATCACAAATGACCTGCTATAAGTACTTCCTCAAAGGACATGAACATATCAGATTTAGTAAACCTTTTACCATCTATCTTTATCACTTACATAACCATGCAACCCTTCATTAAGTCAGCTTAACATTAATTATAACTGCTTTACTCAAACAGAACAGACACGTCTTTTCACACAGTCTGCTTCACCAAATTAGCTCTAACTAATTATCCCGGATGAATCAAGTCATGTGCTTTTAAACATAGATTTTTAGGTCACTAAAAATCACTAATCCAAAGGCACAAGTCCTGAGGATGAGTGAAACTTCCACACCAAAACAATCTCTGTCATTTCTTTCCATGATCTTTGTCCTGTTCTGACATTCACTGGCTGTACCTCTTCAACTGGTTGTATCTTCTTCATACTTGCAGATCTGATCATGCTCTCTTAGAATTAGTATGTAAAAATACTCATAATATTATCTTCAAAGGCACATATCATTTAGATAACAAATGAACACACGCTAATCAAAACTATAACAGTATGTTCCTTGCTCTGTCCTATTTTCTGTACTTAGCCAACTTCTAATCTTCTGATAATGTGTACTAACTCCAAAACTTCATATGACTTTGTTTCCATAATGACAACACTAAATAGAGTCATATACTTCATTATAGTCAACTTTCCAACATCATTATCAATTTCAAATGTGTTCCTATTGAATTTTCTACTTACATTCCACAAGAATTGTATGATAAAATATCAGCCAGATGGACATATGCACTCAACACTGAGAAACAGATGAGAGAGGCAGCTCTCACTCTACTTAAGGCTGATTGCACATTAGAAGAGATTTATGATATTATGCAATAATATGCCAATAAATTTCCCAAGAAGGCACGAATATTGAACATTCTTCAAGGGAATATGAAGGAATTGGATGAAGAGAGAACCAGGATTTGGAACGATCTGCTCACTCCACCAGAGGAAACCGAGGAAGTAAAAGATGTTTCATCTATAGTTGAAATTGAGGAACATCGACCGAGCACAAAACCAATCAATATTGATGATGCAGAAGTTGATAATGTACTGGATAATATTCCTGAACTATTGACTAATTTAATTCATCCAAAGAAAATAATAAATGACATAATTGAAGGTGATCCTGATGATAAGGCTAAAGAAGATGATATAATAGGAGCTACCAAGGCCATAGATGAAAAAGATACAATAGAGGTCGCCCGAGCAATGGTACTAGGCTAGCTGCCTATTTTGGTACAAGCTATTGAGATAGAGAGTGAAGCACAAAAGATAACACCCAAGTAGGTTACAGACACAACTGAAGACAACACAGTAAAGAGACCGAGCATAGTGGTGGGACAACACAAGGTGATGCACCTAAAGATACCACTGATGCATCAAACAAAGGTGAAGGTAACACAAAGACAATGATGGTAGATACTTCTCCTAATGAAACTAGGTCAACTACCGAGGCACCTTCCCATGTTATCACACCAAGTATTGATCCAACAAAGCAAGCAACTGAGCAAAAAGCTCAATTAGCATTAACATTATCTCCTTCATCAAGCACAAAAGGGTCCCGTGACACTTGATGAAATCATTGACATTCTTGATTGTGATCCATAAACACTTGACCCTGAAGCTTTAATAAGGTATGGTGAACTCTGCACCCAAAAATTAGCACAGGATAAGATGAGGCAAGAACGTAAAAGTGCACAGGTGCTAGAGACCACTAAGGAGATTCTAATGCAAGTTATTCCTAATGTGAACATTGATGAATCAACCCACATACTTGACCAACTTGCCCTGCTCACCAAGGCTATAAATGGAACCAATATTGATGTTGAGAAGAAGATAGAGGAATGAGCGAAAAAGAAGATTCATTATAAAGTTACTGAGAAGATTAGCTAGGCAGTGGTAGTAAACAAGGTAAATCTGTCAGAATTTGTAACTGGACTAGAAGCTATCATTACTGAAGCTCTTAGGATTCTACAGAAGTTATGCACTTTAGATCACTTCACTACCGAGCTTAGTAAAAATATTTAGCAATTAGATCAAGATCTAAAAGATAGTGCTAGCAGTCTTTCAACCAAGCAACATGCATTTTAGATGCATTACACCAAGGTTCTACAAACCCAGCAGTTGAGACTAGATTTTGAAGAAGGAAGAAGAAAAAATTAGAGAATAGATAACCGAGATACAGGCTATGTTACTACCTCATTTGGTTATGATGCAAAAGTATGTGACATTGGCAATGAAATTGATTTCCACCCTAGAACTGTCAGTCGCAGAGAGCATTTATGATATGCATGCTCAACTAAACCTAGATATTTTGACTCTTGAGCACCTAAAGGAGGAATGGGAGAATTTAATGGAAAATATGTAGAAGGCCCATCCTAACATCTTTGACAGGTTGTAAGCTTATTATTTAGTCATTATTTTCAAAAAAGGGGGAAATATATGTATATAGGGGGAGACATATGCATATATCAAACATGTACAAAGGGGGAGTCACTATGTATAGTAGCTATGTATAAGTTACTATGTGTCTACTACATCTATATATACAAGTTTTTTATACTAATGCCAAAGGGGGAGAATGTTACTCAAAATGAGATTTAAGGTTGTCATTAGTATTCAAGCACTCAAATGGACAGTCGGTAATAGATTTAAAGATAGAATAGTCAGTATGATCACCGAAGTACAGAGTTAACGGAGTGCACTGATCACGCATAGAGTTAACTGAGTGCAATGATCATCGAGCAGATAGACTTTACCAAGCAACAGTCTACACTGAGCACACAGTATGCATCGAGATACACAGACAACACTGAGCACCGAGAGACAGTATTTACCAAGCAGACTAGTGGTCACATAAAATTTTGTTATGGCACATCAATCTAGGTAATAAATTTTTTCTGACCTAGATAACTATTTACAATGATCGATGATAACATTAATTACAGATTCACAACATTAATTGGTTATATCTCCTATATTTAGATGATCAAGGTAAATTTTGTACACCATTGATCTTAGGTTAGGGATGATATTGTAAAACCTTAATTAGGTCATAAATTTTGATATATAATGTTACGATGTCATTTTTTAATGTATGTTTATCAAGTAATGATCAAGTAGCCACCATACTACGGACATCAGAGATAAGACAAGGGTTTTAGGACAAGGACTACATTGCAGTAATCAATTTTCAGAACAGACGCAAGGCTACCAAGTAGAGCATAAGGTATTATCATTCACATTAAGGTGCTACATTTTATTTGCACTTAAAGGATCTGTATTTACAATAGTGAGATTGTAATTTTTTTAGATCACAATTCTGTTAGTCTCTAACAATTATAATAGACCCCAAAATCTCCTAACAAAGTAGACTTAACCATCTTTGTACAAATATCTTAACCGAGTACACACATATTTTTTGTTTCTAAATCCTCTCATGAGGTAGATCTAATCAATCTCATTGTTACTCCTAACAGGGTAAGATCATCAGAAGTGATCAATCTTTGTAAGCTTTAACATGCTACTTTATTTACTGCAGTAGTGAAGTTTTGTGGGTCTCATCCCCACCGCAGTTTTTACCTTCTAATAGGGGTTTTCTGGGATACCAAATACTAGTGTCATGAGTATTTAAATTTCATGTATATGTATTATTTACTTTACATGCATTTACATTTTAGCAGTGACATTACATGTTTGGTGAATGTTATCTACTCAGTCGGTTATATCAAAACATTTGGTTACAAAGATTTGTTTGAAAGTGTTTAAGGGTACAGATTCACCCCTTTCCTCTCATTACCCACCTTTCTATTATCCCAATAGTAGGTGTAGGATCAAGCCTCACTACTATCAGGTTCTATGTCGTAAACATGAAAATTTGAGTTGTAATCACGACCATTCAAATGCTACAATTACCTACTAGAATAGAGGGTACAATGAGCTTTATTTCAACATTTCAATTTTGTATTTTTTGGGCAATTTCTAATTTTTAGGTTAGGGTTTTTGACTACTAATATTTTCTTGAGTTGTGATGCAGGAGTATCCTAGGATCCTTGGCAATCTTGTATCAAACAAAAATATGTTTTCTTTTGTTCTTTAGCTTGTTTGGAGACTGCTCGGTGAAGTTCTCAGTTACCCTGTTGCTCGGGTACTCTTTCTATGTAGCTTTACCAACGGGTGTCTGTGTATGTTGGTTTCTGTTGCTTAGGTATTCTTTTACCGAGTGGTTGTTGTTGCTCGATGATCTCTTCCCGAGTTGTTTATCCTAATCTGGCTAATTTTTGCATTTAATTTATGTGGCATAATTAATGTGGGGTCTCTCATTGGGGATTGTGTGGACCTAAATCTGGGTCGAGGGTTTTCTCCAATGTTTGTTATTGTAGGCCAACATGTTGGTTTCCTTTTGTATTTAACTTGTATTATGTTCTTAGCTTAGGGAATCAAATTGAGGGAGCAGATCAAAGTGTTGGATCTGAGAATCTGGATCGAGTTGTATATCTTAAAGAAGATTTATAGTTGATCTTGAGTAGTATCTTTGTATTTGGCCATAACCGGGAAGGCCTTACAGCCCGACATGTTAGATGTAATGGATTATCTATGATAATAGAGAACTGAATGTTGATTATATTTCTGTGTATTTGATGGTTTCCTCTATTATGGTTATTGGCTACAATTTTGGACAATCCTTTGTTGGATCCTCCATCCTTAACTGCATTAGGTGGTATCAGAGCCATGTTTCAATCGCTGCAGAAGGAGTTAGATTTCAAATTTCTAGAGATTTGTGGAGAAAATATGCCTCCAAATAAAACTTGTGAGATCATAGAGGAAGAACCTAAGGAGGAATTCAATCTTGAAGATTTTCAAGCTTTGCAGAAGCAAGTGCAATATCTACGAGAGGAGTTACAAAGAAAGAATGTGTCTAGACAAAACTGAAAAATGGTGAATAGTCTAATGAAGAAGATCATTTCAAAGAAGCTGAAGAAGATGTCAGAGATCCAGAGGAGGCTAGATTTCTGAGAGCCATGTCTAAAATTGGGAAAAGACTTAAGATTGAAGTTTCTACATTTGCTGGAAGCCTTAGGCTAGAAGAGTTGATCGATTAGATTAATGAGATGGATGAATACTTTGAGTATGAAGAAGTGGAAGATCCTGATAGAGTTTGGTTTGCAAAGACAAAGATAAAAGGTCATGCAAACATAGAGTGGAGAGAAGTTCAATTGGAAAGAAGTCAGAGAGGTAAAGACGAGATCATCAAATGGAACTGAATGGTTGAAAAGTTGAAGAAGAAATTCATCCCAGTGGATTATGAATTGGAGATGTTCAAGAAGATGCAAGGTTTGAGGCAGGCAAACAAGTCGGTGCAAGAGTACACCAAGGATTTTTATCAAATCCTAGTTAGGACTGGACATTTGGAAGCTGACAAGGAGAAATTTGTTAGATATATCTATGGCTTGAGACCTAGTATTCAGGAAGAGTTACTTACTATTCGAATGACAACAATAAGAGATGCTTATTAGCTGGCATTGAAGATTGAGGAGAAGTTGGACAAGAAGTTTGAGAGTAGACATAATAACAAAAACTGAGGTGGTAATAACTAATGACACAATTGCTGAGAGTAAGGTGGTGGATAATCCTAAGTAGACCGAGGTAGGATCTAGCAGTGGTCAAACCACTAAGGATTACAATCATGGTTATAGAAGAGGAAGAAGTGATTTTAGTGGTACTTGATTTCAGTGTGGTGAGAAGGGACATACGGCCTATTCATGTCCTCAAAACAAGTTCACCCTGACGACCGAGGAAAGCTCAGTGAATGTTGCAGAAGAAGGTGAAGTTATGATCACTAGAAGGCTGGCTACATGTATTAATGAACCAATACAAAGAAGAAATTTGTTCAGTATCTGATGTAAGTGCAAGGATAATGTATGTAATTTAATAATTGATGGTGGCAGTTCTGAGAACTTTGTTTCAGAAGAGATGGTTAGTAAGTTAAATTTGGGAAGAAGAAAAAATCCCAATCCTTATCAGATTAGTTGGATACAAGATGTGTCTAAGGTTAGGGTTGAGGAGCAATGCCTTGTTAATTTTAAGATTGGATCTTATTATGATGAAATATTATGTGATGTGTTTCCTATGGATTCTTGCCACCTGTTGCTCAGTAGACCTTGGTAATATGACATACATGTTATGTTTGATGGTCGTGAAAATACCTATGTGGTGAGGTAGGAGGGATCCAAGCATAAACCACTACCTTTACAGGAAGTAGGGACTACGAGTGTGGAGTTATCAGATGTTGTCTGAATTACAGTGACAAACATGAGGAAAAGAGAATTGATGAATCTATGGGTGAAATCAAGGAGAAATTGAAGGGAGAAGAGAATGAAACCTCTGAGGAACTTACATAGATTAAGAAACAGATGACATTTTTGGCTGAGATAGTGCAATAGATGTTGACACTAGTGACACAGAGAGATTCAGATGATACCGAGTTGATTAGTCAGTCGGATGAGAATGTAGTTCATCAAAATACTGATAGTATCAAAAATAAAGAGGATGATCGGTGTCAACTACTGTTAGTTGCAGGCAAAAGATATGATAACAGTTTCAAACTGATGAATTTTCTGAATGGGACAATGGACAGAGTCAAGACAACATGGAATGAAGGGAAAGAGGAGATATGGGTTAAGAACAAGTACAGAATACCTATTCCGATTCCCTTAAGATGTTCATGATTTCCTTTATGGGAACATCTTCTTTACCTGGGGTGTCTGATGCAGGAGCATTCTGGGATCCTTGGCAATCCTATATCAAACAAAAATATGTTTTCTTTTGTTCTTTAGCTTGTTTGTAGACTGCTCGGTGAAGTGCTCAGTTACCCTGTTGTTTGGGTACTCTTTCTATCTTGCTTTACCGACAGGTCTCGGTGTATGTTGGTTTATGTTGCTCGGGTATGCTTTTACCAAGTGATTGTTGTTTCTCGGTGATCTCTTCCCAAGTTGTTTATCCTGATCTGGCTGACTTCTGCATTTAATTTTAGTGGCGTAATTAATGTGGGATCTCTAATTGGGGATTGTGTGGACCTAAATATGGGTCGGGGATTTTCTCCAATGTTTTTTATTGTAGGCCGACATGTTGGTTTCCTTTTGTATTTAAGTTGTATTATGTTCTTAGCTTAGGGCATCAGATTGAGGGAGCAGATCGAAGTGTTGGATCTGAGAATCTGGATCGAGTTGTATGTCTTAAAGAATATGTGTAGTTGATCTTGAGTAGTATCTTTATATTTGGCCATAACTGGGAAGGCCTTACAGCCCGATATGTTGGATGTAATGGATTATCTATGATAACAAAGAACTGAATGTTGATTATATTTCTGTGTATTTGGTGGTTTCCACTATTATGGTTATTGGTTGCAAGTTTGGACAATCCTTCGTTGGATCCTCCATCCTTGACTGCATCAAGTTGTGTGGCATGTTTGGTTGGAGAGAGAGAGAGAGAGAGAGAGAGAGAGAGAGAGAGAGAGAGAGAGAGAGAGAGAGAGAGAGTAAATTGTGTGGGGGGAGAGAGAGAGAGAGAGAGAGAGAGAGAGAGAGAGAGAGAGAGAGAGAGAGAGAGAGAGAGAGTAAATTGTGTGTCACTTGATGAAGACAATGAGATCTATGCAGGTCTTGAAATTTGAAGATGTCCTGGACAATCACATATGTGGATAATAATTAGAATATTCCTTTTTATCTATGCTAGTCAACTTCATTTTTCTGGATTTGGTTCATATTTGTGAACTTTCTTTGCGCATACAAAATTAACATTTGATGGTCTCAAAATTCTCTAGTATGAATTCTAAAAAATCTAGACTAATGAGCAATCATATTCTCTATCATGCTCCTGAGGTTTTTTATTAATTTAATACAATTAGAAAATACCTTGACAGATAATAAGCTTCAAACATGTATATGAATTCTAGAATGGTTGCTAGTTGATTCACAATAACACTATAATGAGCACAATTAGATTTGATAAATGTGAATGATTATTTCTTTCAATGCTCTTTTATATACTCTCTCTAGATGGTATGGACATTTCTTTGAATTTTCTTGTATAGAGACTCTTAGATACTCTCTAGAATGTGGATGGGCGGCCTTTGACAATGAGAAGGAATACAATAAATGTCTTTTTATAGACATACACAACACCAAATTATGAAGATTTGTGTAAAGTTAACCAAGGAATGAAGTATAAGATGGGGCTAGTTGGCTAAATGTTTGACTTTGACTTTACATTTAAATGGGTTAAGATCATGGTTATCAGGATGACCTCAAATTTGTAGACATGCTTTGGAACAAACAACTATGTTGGATCAATGCCTTGTAGGATTAGAATACTGCCTACAATCAAATAGATAAGCTAATCAAACAAGGATTACATTCACACAAAGATGAAAATAAGTGATATATTGTGTAGTTTCAAGGAGGCTTTAAAGCAAGTAGTGCCAAGGATTTTGGATGTAAGAGCGCACAATATAGGTTGTGCATATCAATTTCAATGGACTCTCCTCCTGTATCATGTTCTATAGCCATGAATGGTGTTTTGGCAATCCTCTCCCATCTTTCATTTTTCCCATGTCCTTGAGATTCACATGGATGAGTTTATTTATGGAAAGTTTGAATACTTATAGGATCATGGCATCACATGCATATTTACAAAAAATATTGTTGAAGTTGCGCAACTTGCACTCGTGGATTACTAAAATTTGGAAAGAATCCATGTAGGAAGAAATTTGCATTTGAAATCTTCCACAAATAAACATGCATACAATAATGCAAAACATCATCATAAAGTGAATTAATAATATGCAATGAAATATTTGTATATGTAGCACAAAGATGAAGAAGAAAAGTAAAAATAAACCTCTAATTGATCTAATACCTCTTGAGTATATCTATTACACACTTAAGAAGGAAGGGATAGAGGTTGAAATTTATTTTATTATTGAAATTAAAGTAAAAATTCAAAATATAATTTATTGACAAGTTAAAATTTTAATATGATAAATAATTATAAATATATGAAGTTTAATAACTTTTAATTATTAATTAATTCTAATAAATAAATTAGTTTTAATAATTACATTATTTTTTGTTTTCTATTATAATATTTAAGTTATTATACAACTAACATTTTAATACTTAAAACTATTGTACAATAACATTTTTTTTTTTAAAACATTTAAAAACAATTTGATATTAATCAATCTTTTTATTTTTAAATAAAATAAAAGAATACTTCAAAATATTATTTATGTTATAAATATAAATTTAAAAGATAAATAATTATAAATTAAATTTATTATAATAAAATTTTAATTATTATTTAAAATTCGATAACAACAATTGCAACAAGTTGCCCAAATTGACCCATAAAATATACAACTACCATTAAAATATACAAACACAAGTTAAAAAAATTATTAGAAGTATTTTCTATAATAGTAATGTAAAAAAATTAAATAGTTTAATTAGTAATTGACAAACACTATTAAAATACATACATAAATCCCAATTGCAAGCCTTTACCATTTGTGATGCATGACACACCTTAAATTATGCTCCTTATTCTCCCCCCTATGTTCTAGATGTACATTTGAAGATATAAATTAAAATAATTATCTAATACACTATAACTATAATTTTATAAAATTTATTAAAATAAAAAATCATCTATCTTTTCAATTTTAGCTATTTATCTTTAAAATTAAAGACATCTATCTTCATTTATCAACTATTTACAACTATTTCAAAATTGAACTCTTTTTAAAAAATTAATTATTATATGAATTAATCAACTTAAATAATTAGAAAAAAATTATTTATTTTTTCTTTAAGAGGTGATCCTTGTTTAGAATATTAGAGTAAACAAGATTCTTTGAATCCACTTAAATAATACACTCTAAACTTTGACTTGTTAAATGGTTCATCTGAACTTAGAATAAAATTTTCAATAAAAATCTAAACATATCAAAACATAAACTATATTATTTAAACCATATAATCTGATTTACATCTGTATTCTATTGCCATTGTAACCACATCTGCTTATAGATTTACAAAGGAAAGAAATTGATCTTCCATGGAGATAATTATTGGAAAATGGAAAATTCATCTGAGTCTTCCTACAATCATAGTAACAATAAGTACAAATTTACTGGCTGGGCTCCATTTGCCACTGAAGCTATATGGCACATCTACACAGCTGCCCTCATCTTCTTTTCTCAGACTACATGAATAACCCACCGAAAGCCCCACATTCATGAATGCACTGTGTCACAACGAGATTCATTCATTATGTTAAAATGGGATGATTAGAACAGTACTTTCTAAGTTTTAATTTGTTTAGATGGTTTATCTCAATCAGATTTTATTTGGACTTACCTCACACATTCTAAAATGATATTGAGGACAGAAAAATTGAGAGGATCTGAGACGATATTATGATTTTCTATGATGCAAATCAACAGAATTGTTGCTGCCACAAACACAGAATACTGGAACAAAAATTTCTTAGACTGAAAAGAAAATTTATCGTACTGCTCGTCTTCATTGGAATTGGCATGATCTTGGGAAGCATATATGGGCTGCCCTGGAACGTACCTGTCATTGTCATCATTTTAATTTTACAAGGCACTCATAGATATATAGTCTCAACAAATTTAAATTTAGAATGTGTTTTTTAAGTCTGACCTGAAAAACTGTTTACTGATACTTCAAAAAATTACTTATTATTCCACTGAAAAAAGCAGCAGCCATTTAGCTAGTGATCCTATAAAGTGTAGGTGCAGACTTTCATAGATATTTTAGAGGGTGTAGTTCCAGACTTTTCATAGATTTTTTAGATGGTTTTTTAACTATTAGAAACATGAGATTTCTACAATTTATAATAATATATTTAAAAAAAATTTCAATGACTGTATGAATGTAAAAGAAAAAGAAATATGATAAATTTGTGCAAGAGAAAATAGACATAAAATGGAAAACAGATAACAAAATAAAGAAATAAACACATAATACTCAGTATTTTATTCAAACAGTTTTCTCTGCTATGCATTTTTTTTTCTGTTATTTTCTTTTACCTATATATGAATTACTTCTATAATATAAATATATGGGAGCTTCTGTTCCCTAACTCTATTAATTTTAAAATTTCTTCTGGCTGTGATAAACTTTGTCCTGGAGATTTAAGGTTTCCTTTCGTGAAGATAAATCATTTAATGTTGAAAGTTGTCCCTAAGATTACAGGCAGATACATACTTTTCAGACCTCAGAGGTTAGCTGTTGTTGCAATGAATAAAATGGTCCCATGGAGCATTTGGAGACTTGTCACAGATATTTCACTGAAAACAAATTGTGAATGCCTCCAGCCAAACACAGTATCTATTCATCCACAAATGCTTTAATGTTTAGTCTCTTGATGCTTCAGGTAGCTTTTTGCTATGGGATGGGCCCTTTGTAACTTTGTGGTTAATAGGTCAGACTAGGTATTTTTTCGAAATCTTTGTTATGTGGATTTAATCTTGAAGGAACTCTGGGCTTACAGAGGCTCTTGGCAGGGCAGAATCCCAGGCTATGCAGGATGTGGAAGAATGGGAACTTTGGGAAGAGATTTACTGGAAACAAAAGGCTCGCATTGACTGGCTACAGGAAGGAGATAGAAATACTATTTTTTTTCATCATTCTGTTCAAGCTCCTCGTAACAAAGGGTATATTTCTTCTCTTGTTACAGCAAAAGGACTACAAATTTCCTCTCAGTCTGCTATGATCAAGGAAGCCCTTCAATTTTATTCTACCCTTTTTGCTGAAGATTCTCGGCCTGCAGTTGAGGAGGAGAACTTGATACTTTCTTGCATTCCCCCTCTTATCACCAATGCAATGAATGATTCTCTTATTCGTCCAATTTTGATGACAGAACTTGAAGAGGTTGTGGAATTCTTTCAAGAATTTTGGGAAATTATTAATATGGATCTCTTGGAGGTGGTTAAGGAATCCCTTCAAAATAAGCAAATGCTTCATGCTTTGAACTCCACTTTACTGACTCTTATCCCCAAGAAAGAAGGTGCTGACAATCTTGACTCCTTCCGTCTCATTGCTCTTTGTAATGTTGTGTACAAAATTAACACCAAATTGATTGCTGAAAGACTCAAGATATGCCTTCCTGTTTGATTTCAGAGGAACAAGGCAGTTTTGTGGCTGGTAAGCAAATTCTTGATGGTATTGTTATTGATTCTGAAGTTATTCACTCTATGCATATATCAAAAGAGAGAGCTATGTTCATTAAGTTGGATATGGCTAAGGCTTATGACAGAGTCAAATGGAGTTTTCTCCAAAAGATCCTCTTGGCCTTTGGTTTC
>MU226322.1:535397-560886 GCA_018584345.1 Thuja plicata
AAAGGGGTCATGGGGACTTCCTAGGGGTCCTAACGCGTGATAAGGCATACTAGGACCCCTAGGAAGTCCCCATGACCCCTTTGGACACATTAGAACACTCAAGTGTGTCTTAAGGGGTCTTACGACCCCTTTGAACACACTTGATTGTTCCAATGTTTTGAAAGGGGTCATAGGAAGTTGCATGACAGACCTTCCTGCAGACATGTCCACAAAATTCAAAATTCTTCATACATCGGGCCTTGAAAATCCAATTCTCACATGTCCTCCATGATGACATTTCCTGGGACAAAGACAACCACAAGTTAATTTTTCTTTGCATTTCCTGGTACAAAATCTCATACTTCCATCATCATACCTCCTTAAATCATGAGATTTGGTAACAACATGTCCAACATCATCTTGATGTTTAGGACAGTATAGTGGTATTCCATTACCAACATAACCATTATCTATAAAATGCTTTATGATATCACTCCACAGTAGAGAATTTTCTGAGACTAGCTTGGCATTTCCAAAGATATACAGACGAATTCTAGCCCTAGAAAGGGAAACGGGTAAAAGTACAAAGTTGTGTCACAGTTGAGGACCATTTTCGTAGTTTCGGCCAAAATTGTTTCGGCCGAAACAGTTTCGGCCAAACTATTTTCAGCCGTACATATGTGGCACAAACGTGGCATCATGTGGCGTCGATGTGGCAAATGCGTTTCGGCCGAAACTGGTTCGACTGGACCAGTTTTGGCCAAAAATTCATGAGTAAATATAAGCTAACTATGTTCTATCGATGAAGAATTGACATATTTATATAGAGGGGTTTGGCCGAACCAGTTCTGGCTGAAACTATCTATGTGGCATCCTATGTGGCAGCCAAATAGGCAAAATTTTCAAAATTACAGAACTTCTCACTTAGACAACTAATTTATTTATCAAAACTCAACCATTTTTAAAATCTAAATATACCCTTTTGTAGAGCTCGGAGTCTAGGTTATGGTCATATAATTTTTATTGTGTTTTAATTACATATAATATATTATAATTTGAAAAAAACTCCAAGTAGGTATTTTAACATTAAAGAACACGCTCATTCGAAAAAATAAAAAAAATAGCAAATCATGTCGAAAAAATTTACAACTTATATTTAACACTAGAGGAGAGAGTCCTCTTCAAGAATATGTAATTTGTTTTGTATTTGGTTTAGATTTGCTAGGGCAAGAAAAAAAAACTATTAATTTCGGGTAACTCCGACTTTGAATAGTTATAACAGACAAAATATATACCGAAAACCAATCTTTTTTTTTTGTGCACTAGCTGTACATGTCATCTAAAACATATTCTAAAATCAGAGGAAAAAAATATTATTTGCATATATTTATTTGGAGGGAACTATACCCTACATTTTCAGCATTTTTTGAGCAATTAAAAAATGGACTTCAAAAATTAAAAAACTAGGTCAATGCTTATTCAAAAAAAATTTAAAAAATTATAGGCATAAACTGCATCCAATTTTACACATTTCATTAGTTTACATCATTTTCAAATTCTAAACACAAATGCCACTTTTATGTCATTAAAGTTTAACAATTTTGCATGTCATGGTACTCTTCCTTTGTAAAAGTGTGACACAGGTTTGTACTTTTACCCAAACACAAGTTATGTTTGGAATGTTAAGAAATCCTATATTTTCTAATGTTTTACATTCAAATTAGGAATTCAATCTTTCTTACCAAAGAAAACAATATGATATTTCTCTCTTGTCCCTGGTCAAGAGTACATTTTCTAAGAATGGAGCTCTGAGTTCTAGATCCTAACCTTGCTAGAATTTTCTCGTATTAATATATTCCCTCCAAAAATTGATCCAAAGCTTTGTCAGTAAAGCACACTATGAGAATGGGACTAGAGAAATTTGAAATCTTATGAAGCAAATCCTTTACAATTTGCAACCCTATAAATGCTTTTCCAGTGCCAGGAGGGCCCTGAATAATGGCCAATTTTTCGGTGAGCCCATGATTAATGGCCGCCTCCTGACTATCATCAACATAATCACATTTGCAGACTTGTTTCCAATCAAAATTATATTCAAGCTGAGTTGTTTTGGCATCTAGATAAACTAACGGCTCTATAAACAAAATATTAAATAAAAGACCAAATTATACACCATCTTTACCTCCTCTCATCCCCACATATTCAATAGAGTTATAAACCTAGAAATCAGAGGACCCTTTTTTCTCAACAAACTCCCAGGTTTTCTTGTAACTCCCTCTGACTTGCTTCACACACTTCCTATAAGCTTCGAGTAAATCTTCTCTTATAATCATGAATTGGGTGTGTAAATAATTGTATACATTCTCATATGGCTAGTTGAAATTTTCACGTCAAGTTGACTAACCCTAGTTGAAATTTAGGTTGATAGCTAGTTGAAATTTTCACGTCAAGTTGACTAACCCTGATTTGCTAATTTTTCATTGCCACTTAAGGGCATAGTTTGGCCCCTCATGATCTTTCACATACCCCCCTCTCTAGAGAGAGAGAGCATACTCATTTTCCTATACGTTGCATGTATGGGCAATAATGAGTACCTATTTTATGCCTTACTTGATTCAAATGGATGGAAAAAAAATGTTGATGACTAAATATGATTTTAGGTTAATAATGTGTTAGATCATCTCAAGATCTTTCCTACCCTTTTTCAACAGAGTCAATCAGACTCCATATGTGGAAGTTATGGCTTCCAGAAGAAAAGCCTATTTTAGTTTCTTCATAACCCGCTCGGGTTATGGAGAATAAAATGAATAGCTTTTACTTCTTCAAAACCTGATCGGGTTTTCAAGTACTTTTTTCTTTTCAGAACCTGATCGGGTTATGGCTCAGGAAGAGGCTTGAAAAATGACCCAAAGGCTTGGAGGCTCATTTTCCCTCCATTTTTGTTCTTTTAGACATTTTTTCATCTTGTAAGATGAATTCTCGACTTTATCTTCATCAGGTTTACAATTTGTCAACTAGGTAGCTTTAGAATTTTCACCATAATCTCATACGTCTTCTTATGTTTCTAACCATATAAATTTTTCTATTTTTGGACAACATTAGCATAGTAAACTTTAATTTTCTTTGCCAGTGTCTTAATTGTCCTCACAGACATATGTCTACCATTTTTTTATTAAATTTTGATATACTTAATCAAATTAAAAATAAATTACATATTGTTCTACACTTGATTCTATACACTTTCAAATTTTTTTTTCATTTTTGATTATTTTGATGCAAGTTGTGCCCAACGCACGAACATGTACCAAATTTTCAGGATGCGATCAGTTCAAAAAATCATAGAAAAAAATACTCATCGAAAAATTACAAAAAAATACACAAATTATAGATATCACTCTTACCTATCATCATACCAAATGGTTTTAAAAAATACTGAATATAACTATATCTTTTGTACTGCGCACGAAAAAAACTATGTTATGTTTTTCCAAAAAAATCAGGAACATGTTTTCGTGCGCGCTAGGTTTTACCCTCTTAAACTTATTGATTTTTAAAACAAATTAGTGTTTTAGAAACTAGATTCAGAGTAATACAATTTTTATTTTTAATACATCTTCTTAGTTTGAGTGCATGACCCTCAAACGCCTATTCCAAGTTCAGGTTTACCCGATTTCAAAAAAAATGTGTCCACTTATACCCCCCTTTTTGGTCCACAACTTGGTGCACATACCCATTAGTTTTATAGTTAAAGTTAGAGTTTTAATTAGTGTTAGGATTAGGATAATGGTTTAGGTTTTTCATGATTAGGGTTAGGGTTGTCTAGAGTTTGGGTTATGATGGTTAAAGTTAGGGTTTGAATTAGGGTTAGCGTTAAGTGGATGCATAGTTATTTTATAGCTATCACTTCTCTATTCAAACTTATTTTGTAGAAAAATCATTGACTAAATAGTTTGCCTACTGACCTTATTAGTTCCACAAATATATGGAAAAAAAAATAGACCAAATTTTTACACTAACTGAATTTAAATGTCTCTTCGGCGTACCTATTTCACCCTAAGGTGTGATTTCTAGTCCTTACTCGGTGTGCCATTTCCCAAAGACAATCTCCATCCATCCTATGTTAAAAAAGGAAACTAAGATCTTATACAAAAAAATAGGAAGAGTAGAGTAAATAAAATATGCAAGGAAAAGTTTAAACATTATTTTCATCATTTTGTACATAGTTTAGTGTGTTATAATATCTATTTATTTCAGATAATTATAGCAAGACAAAATTTTATTTCATTGTTTTTGATTGAGGTAACAACATGTTTTGAAGGGGACCCAAAAATATTTACAAACTAGGAGAAATAACAAACATTAAAAGCATCTAGAAGAAATGAATTCCATAAGGAAACAATAGAACTAAAAGAGAGCAAGCCCAAGATAAAACAATTAAAGATCCATCCTAAAAAAAGAGTGAAAAGGGGAAAACACACTATCCAGCAAATAGACACAAAAAAGCTCCCAGAAAAACAAATCAGTTTAGCATTTTGAGGAAATCCTCAGAGTCCACTAGCAGGGCCTGAATCTTCTAGATAGAGTCCTTTAGGCTCGTCAGATCTTTAGGCTGAGCTCCCATTTTCTTCTTTGTGCTTGCTCTGGTTCTGGACCCGGGGCCAGGAGTCTTTTCATCCTGCTTAACTGTAATATCATCAATGGTAATAAATTTTTTATATGTATGGTTTCCTTCTAGCATGATATACATCGCATTAAGGTTAGTAACAATAGCTTTCATACCCTCATTGCTGAGGGTCAAGAGCTTCTTGAACAGTTGTTCATTGCTAATAGCTCTATTGAGCATGGGGGTGAGCTTATCTTCTATGATGTTAGTAATCTTCTCATTAAGCGAGCTAAAACTCTCAAAATCCCCAATAAAAACATTATTATCTTTTCCACTATACATAGCAGCATCATTCCTCATTTTGTCCACTGTCTCTTTGAGCACCTCATTCCTTGCATCTAGAGCTATGTACTTGATGCTCAAATATTGGATTTCATGAAACGCCCATTTGTCCAAGTTGAATTCCAGGATAGCTCTGCTTCTATCCGCGTTCAAAACACTCATATTGGTAACTCTTTTTGTGTTGAAATCTTGTTCCTTCAGAGATGTAGCCTCTCCTTTTTTCAGAGTCTCAGTGCTTTTCTCTTATCAGTGTTATGCTCCATAGTCAGGTTCAAATAGGGAGTATTAGGATGTTTATCAGCCTTCCATCTAGTAGTCAAGTCAACAATATTGGAAAAAATCTCCAAGGGATTTTTCCCTTTTCCTCATCAGCATTAGTTTTCATGCCCATCTCACCAATTTCCCCATAGTCAGCCTCAATCCCATCTTCAGTCTCCCTATCGATGTTCTCATCTTCAGCATTATCCTTATCATTATCATCACCACTACCCTCTTGGGCATTCTTATAGAGTTTCTCTGAAGCGTTAAGATTATTTATAGCCTCCTTAATTAGAGATCTCCTACTAGGGGTCTTTTAGAGTATCATCACTAGCCGTATTAATAATTGTCTTAGAATAGATATTACCTATACCTTCCATAATGGTAGGGCTAGTATCCTAGAGATGCATGTCAAAATCCTCATCGTTCTCTACCATGAGGGTATCTTCCTTATCAAGAGTCTCCTTGTTGTTAGGATCAATTTCATCCATAATTTCCTCCTTAGAAATGTCATCATCCTTGTCTTCATCATATTTCATACCCTCAACCTCATCAAAGATAGACATGGAAGCCTCTTCCTTCCTAGGTGGTGTCTTTCTAGACTTCTTGTTGGGTAAAGGGATCACTTTCTTTCCAGGATTATTCTCCAAAATCTTTCTCTTCTTCTTACCAACTTGTTTAGGCATAGGTTTTGGAATCCTATCTCTGACATACTCAGTGATAAGAAAAATCAGACCTTCTTGGAGGATAGGAGAGCCAAGCTTGATTCTATTTTCCATAATACTCTAGTTCAAGGAACTCAACAAAGAATAGGGGAAACAGACCCTAGTATTGTGATGATAATGATTAACGAGAAGAAAATGGAAATTATAAACCCTAGAGTATCTTCCATCTAAGGTGAAATACTCCATGATAGACTTCAATAATTTATCCCAGAGGAGCTTAATATTACTAATATTAACATAGTCAATATTTCCCTCTCTTCATTAGTTTTAGGGAAAACCTTAAAAGCTTTATTACCAATTTTCCTATCTTTGAAATAATTCATGCCTTCAAGTGGAAGACCCATAATCTCTGCAATTCGGTCTAGAGTCAGATGAAAGGACTTACCCATAATATGCACAACCCCATTATCCTAGCTAGAAGAAAACTCCATAGTAATATCTTAATTATTTCCATGCAAGCGTTTCAAATACTACCCGACTCCTCCTTTCTTAAGTTTCCTCCAAACTTCTTTTTCTTGCACCCATTTGCATTCCTCTGGTTCCTCTCTCTTAAGATCCCCTCCCAAATCTTCCTTCATATGAGTAAGCTTCAGAATGCCCTTACAATTCTTGAGCACAACCAAGTTGATAGAAAAGTTTCTCAAAATAGACACATAAAGCTCATAATGAAAAGCCTTCGACACAAGAGCTAGCTTAAACACCGACAAAATGTGTGTTAAGATAAAAGTGTTACTGATAATGTACTCCACCTACCACTTTATATAATTGATACTTAAAAGCTATCTCATATCATTCACAATCATCTTTACTTCAAATGGTTCCCTCCTTTTGGTTAATCTTTTCATAATAAATGAGCTTATTAATATCATCATTGATATTGTTTGTTCCAAGCCACTTGTCGGTGATGTCATATTTAACCCCAAAGTTAGCTAACCCATCCAAAACCATATTAGTTTCATGGTAATCATGGGTTACGTAGACCTTTTCAAATTTGAGAGCCATGACTTTAATTTTGTTTATTATATGCTCTATAGTCTAGGAGGGTTGACTTAACCTTTTAATATTATTAATGTTATTGAGAGAATCTCCTTCCAGCCACAGGTTCTTAAAACCCACTTCATCTTCCAACATGATAGTGTTGAGAGCCACCATAGATTCAGCTCTATGATTATATTTCACTCCTAAAGGAAAAAGATACAAAACCTACACAATTACCAGTCCAGTCTCTGATGATGCCACCATTGTCCGCCTTTCCCTGGTTTCCCTTAGCAGCCCTATCAAAGTTAGCTTTGAACCAACCATGAGGAGGGGAAGACCATTGGGCACCATCTCTAGGATGAGTAATTTTATAAGTAGTAGAGCTAAACTGCCATTTTCTAATGTTATCAATATCCGAAAGAGAAGACCTCAGAGAAAGATTTTTGTTGACCATAACAATGAAGTTCTCTTCCACCCCTCTGCAAATTTGATTTCCAACCACTTTGAATTTAGCATATTTCTCATGGAAAACTATATTTTTTCTCTCCTTCCAAATGCGCTAGCTAAAATGAGGTAGGAGAAGATTCCAGAAATGTATAGCTAGCTTGTTTGAATAAGGACAACTCCATTGAGTAATAAAATCCTTCCATAAGAGAGGGAAACACCAACAAAGGTTCCATTTTCTGAAAAAAAAAATATCCCAAACCATACAGGAATAGGAACAATGCAACATGGTGCGATCAAAATATTTAGCCTCCTCCATACAAAGAAAGCATCTATTGGGAAAATAGAAGCCCCTTTTACAAAGATTATCTAAAGTTTGAGGTTTATTCTGGGATAAAAGCCAAAAAAATAAATTAATCTTAGGGGTGAGAAATTTATACCAAATCTTCAAAAAAAGAGGTCTAACATCACCTGAGATAAGAAGATCACAGACCGAGGCCACAAAGTATCCACCATCTGGTTTAGGCACCCAGATAAGTTTTTCATGGTTGTTTTCATTGACAAACTAGGTTTGCAACATAAGATGAAGAGGTAAGAGCTTACTGTCAATTTCTCCCAAGATGATCCACTTGTCTCCTATCCAATAGTCATTGACTTTCTCCCCAATAGTATCTTTACATCTAACAATAGTTCATCTCCAGTCTTGGTTTCTTGAGAGAGGGTCCATTTGAAGCTAGAAATCTTCCCAGAAGTCAATTTTCCTACCATTTCCCAGTTTCCATCTACACCTTTAGTTATCAAGTCCTTAACATAGAAAATATTGTTCCATATATAGGATCCTTAGACATCCTCTCCTGAAAGGAAAAATTCTTCCAGATTAGGATGGTTAAACATGTATTTGTTTCTGATAATCCATTATTTTCTTTCCCCAAAGATGAGCCATATTTGTTTAGCAAGAAGGGCTTTGTTGAAATTTTTAATAGTTCCCAGACCAAGTCATCCTAACTTTTTTGTCTTACATACCCATTCCTAGGAAACTAAACTTATTTTTTTCTTATCTTCCACCCCCGAACACAAAAATATTTTTTGAATTCTTTCAATCAACATAGGAAATTTGTGGGGGATCTTAAAGAGGCTCAATGCATAAACTGGGAGGTTTTTTAAAGTAGATTTCAACAGTTGAACTTTCCCAGCATTACTTAAAAGGACCCCCTTCCAACTAGCTAAATTTCTATTAAATGTTTCAATGATTGAATTCCAAAATGCCTTAGGGGGTTTAGAGCTCAATGAAAATCCAAGGTAAGTCGAGGGAAGGGTCCCAACACTGCAGCCCAAGATTTTAGAAGTTTTCTTTGTCTCTCCTCTGGAGTATTAATGAAGAATATAAATCTCTTATCCCAGTTAATAATCTGGCCAGATGTAGAAGTGTAAGTGGTTAGAGCCATCTTCAATTTTTAAGCCTCCTTGACAGTTGTTACCCTCATAGTAAGTGTATCATCCACAAATTTTTAATGGGAACAAAATCTTCTAGAAGAAGAAGGTTGGAGACTAGAGATCAATCCTTCTCCTACCAGCTTACTAATGTATCTTCCTAGGCATTCAGTCATAATGGAAAAAAGAATAGGTGAAATGGGATCACCTTTTATAATACCCTAAGAAGGTCTGAATAAATTGGAAGACCCACCATTAATGATAATAGAAGAGGAGACAATAGACACTAGTTGCATAATAAGTTTGATAACTCCCTTATCAAAGCCAAAGGCTTGAAGAAAATTTTCCAAAAACTTCCAGTCCACTCTATCATAGGCTTTGGAGAGGTCCAACTTCGTTAAGAATCCCTATTTATTAGAAGCTTCCAAAGAATGGATATTTTCATGCACAACAATGATAGAATCTAGGATTTGTCTACCAGGAAGAAAACCATTTTGCTGGGGGGAGATGATCGAAGGGAGGATATTTAGAATCCTCAAAGTTAACACTTTTGAGATAATTTTATACAAGGAACTACAAATACTTATAGGTCTAAAAACATCAACAGAATAAGCTCCCGGCTTCGTAGGGATCAACACCAGGAAAGTAGCATTAAGTTCCCTTAGGAGAGTTTTGGTACCAAAAAAATTTTCACCGCAACATTCACCTCTTTCCCTACAATCTTCAAATAATGGTGAAAGAAAATCATAGGAAAACCATCAAGTCCAGGAGACTTCTCACCCTCAAAGGAAAACATAGCATCCTTTATTTCCTTATCAGATGGAACATCTTGTAATCTCATATTAGTATCTTGAGAAATTAGCGGAGGAATAATGGACAAAATTTTCTCCTAGTCAGAAGACACCAAGTTAGGGTCTTTGGTTAAGATAGTAGAAAAATAACTGAGCATTTATTTTCTAATGTCTTCCTCCTTAACCATCTTATTTTTATTGATATTAAGACATGAGATGATTTTAGCCACCTTGTGCTTCAAGGTATTCATATGGAAGAATCTAGTATTTCTGTCCCCTACCTTAAGCCAAAGAGCTCTAGATATCTGTCTCCAGAAAGTTTCCTCCTTAGATATGATATTATGATACTTTGCTAGAAGATTGTTTTCAAGACTTTTGAGTTCCTCAGATTGGATTTAGTCTTGGATGTCCTTAATATCAATCTGAATAGTACTTTTGGATTGGGAAATGTCACCAAAGACCTCTTTGTTCCATGTCTTAATATTTATTTTGATAGCATGCAATTTCTTTGCAACTCTGTACATAGCCCCCCATCTACAATGCAATTCAACCATTCACCAATACTTTTCTTTAAGTTGGGATGAGCCATCCATATTTTTTCAAAGAAAAAAGGGGAGTTTCTCTTGGCACTCAAAGGGTTAGAAAAAAAAAGATAAAGGGAAGTGGTTAGGACCAATTCGTAACATAGAAGAGAGAGAACAGGAATGCCTTTAAAGCTAGTCCAGAGAGATGAGAGATCTATCCAATTTAACCTGAATAAGCTCAACTCCCGTTCTCCTATTAGATCAAGTATAAAGGATACCCTCCAGCTCCACATCTAGGAAAGCTTCGTCATTTATGTAGTCCATAAGGTCTGATCTGCTGTCCATCTGAGAAGGGTTTCCTTCCTTTTTTCAGCCTCTTTCAATGGAGTATTGAAATCTCCCATTACCATCCATATTTTATCCTAATTACACTTTTGTAGGTCCTTCAGGCTTTGCCAAAATATTTTTCTACCTAATCTAGTATTAGGAGCATAAATATTCATTAGAAACTAAGAAACATTGTCTCTAATATGGGTCATTTTCACCATAATGATGTTCTTCTCAACCTGAAAAAGAGTGCAGTCAATAGACTTTTTATTCCAGAAAATAACCACACCCCCAAAGGATCCATCTGAATCACTACCTGTACTACCCTCATTCTTGATGAGATGAATTTTTTCAACTTTCTCTCTAGACATGTTAGTTTCTTGTATCAAAAAATATCCAAATTGCAATCTCGAACAAGGTTTCATAAAACATCCTGTTTATGAGGACTATTCAGTCCTCTAATATTCTAGGAGATAATCTTCATTTACGATATGGGGAGCATACCTTAGGGATGGTGAATTGGCAACCATATGCAATGTTTTGCTTTGCTTCCTATTCTCTTACATCTTTTTCTGATCTTTTGCCTCTAGGGGATCCAACATCCTCTTTCTATTGACATCTGGTTTTCACTCCTCCATGGGCTTGACTTTCAGTTTTATTAGCCAATCCAGGCATTGTGAATCCCTGATTCATCACATTACCTTTTTTAATTGGATTTATATGATGTTTCTTTCCACTTGTATCTATCCATTTTTCTTCTTGTATTACAAAGTTTACCATTCTCTCTTCCCTCCATAAGTAAGCTAATGGTGACAGAGGGTCCTCATTACCACTATCTTCATTAGTATCACTATTCAATTTTCCATCTTGCATAATCTACCCCTGGAGGTTAAAGTTTTTCAGATTAAATTCACCCCTTACCATTTCCTTAAAGGAGTCTTCCACCTTAGAAACTAGAGTAGTAGCTTCCAATTCCTGGGATCCCACACTTTCCACTCTCCTAGAATCAGCGAGGTTTCCTCCATTTTCCTTGTGGACTTCAATATCTTTGCTAATTTTGATATTGGGAAAGGGGTTCCCAATATCTTTAACCACAACTCCTGTATTTTCCTTTTCTATGGGGTTGTCAACGTCAGGATGGACCCCCTCTACCTCTTCAACCCTTCCTCCCCCACCCTTATCTTTAATGGTTTTGGGCTCATTATTACTATTTTGATTGTTTTACCTCTATTGTTTCTTTATATCATTATTTTTTACTTGAGGCCTCTTAGTTTCCTTTTGTTGTTTGATTGGGCATTGCTTCACCTAGTCTCCATATTGTTTTCAGACAAAACAAGAAAAGGGAATAGATTCAAGTTCCACAGGCTGTATATATTTACCCAACTTGGACATAATAGATATTACTTCAGGTAGGTCTGCATCTTGATGGACATTCACACAAATTCTTGCATAGACCACCCTAGACCTTGTAGCCGTCATGGGTTCAATAGACAAGAGCTCAACAAATGCACCTGCGCGCCCAACAAAAAAATCCTCATGCTAGTATTCCAGAGGAAGAATAGGAAGACGCGTGCCCAGACTGGGGGGAAAACAAAAAATATTCATTTAAGTTTAGATTGGTCGACCATTTTTGTAATGCCAAAGATGACTTACCAAACATCCAAGGTCCTCTATAGAGAACTCTAGAGAGATCTTCCTCATTGGAAAACTCAAATGAGAAAAATGCCTTCGGCATTGTAAAGATATCAACTTGACCTTTAAGGTGCCATTTTTTACCAGCAAAGGCCATTACCACATCAATGTTTGGTCTTGAACCAATAAATTTTCCCACCAGGGTTAATGTTATAGTAGTGATAGTGTGATCCACTAAGGGGTCAGTTAGTAATATACCAAACACTCCCTTCTCATGTTCTGATAGGTTATTGATACTAGGGAATGAATATTTTCCAGTTGGCTTGACCCCAAACAGTGAAGGCCAGCTTCCTTTAACCAATGGCTTAGAAGAAGACTTCCTAGCGCTATTTGTAGAGATAGACTTTCCTTCCAGGGAAGATGAAGAATTCTTAGGCCCACCACCTCGGGAATGAACATCATCAGGCTCCTTGTCATCTTTTGATTCCTTTGTGGAGCCCACACATTCCTCCACCTTTCTGTAACTCACTTGCGACATTTCCTGCAGGATGCCCACCATTAGCTTGACTCCCGCCCAGTCCAAAATTTGAATTCAAACCACCTCCTCCTCCTCCTGCCCATGTCATTGGAAAAAATAAATTTGATTTCATTGTTATTATATAGATGTAAGAAATATGTATAAGAAGATTACATTTTAAATAATATAAATAAAAAATTATTTGATATTAATTATCATAATAGATCTTTAAAAAAATATTAGTACAACTATGACAACTTTTTAATGATACAAGCAATATTTGATTTTAATTATTATATCATTAATTTTTTTTTTTTGATTACTATGATTTATGTTTTTAATTCAAAGTGATAGTTATATTAAAAAATAATTAATTAAATTATATATATACCAAACAAGTCAAAATGGTTGAAATGATAAACATTTTTTTATTTTTTCCCAAATATGTCCAATGTTGCGAGGATATGACGCCACTTAGGTAAGAAAACTATTTAAATTATTTAATTATATAGATGTAGGCAATATTTGTATAAGACCTTATTTTAATAATATAAATAAAATAAGATTTTATATTAATTATCATAATATAATTGTTAAAACATATTAGTATAATTATATCATTTTTTTAATGATACAAGTAATATATGATTTTAATTATTATATTATTTTAAGTCTTTTTTAAATAATTTTTTGGAGGAAGACTTGGTTCTTGATGGACTCATTAAGAGCCTCTCAACTTCACCACCAAACCAAAATTCCATTGACATATATGATTTCATTGATTGGTTAAAAGCGTTATGTCATTTAAATGGTTTGACTACAAGTGAGAAGAAATCTAATTGAATGAGAAAGAAAACAATTTAATATGTAAAAATTAAAGAAACTTAATAATTTAATAATTTAAAGAAGCAAAGTAAGTAAAAACTTTTACAAGAGCTTTGCAACTTTTTCCCTCAGAAACATTTAGAATCTGAATAGATGCTACCAATGGTGGCCACTGGGGATGGCTTAGTCCCTCATGCCCCACCCCTGCTCCCGATGCTTTGTCCTGATCCACAACTTGTCTTGGGTACTGTTGGTTGTGATGGCCCCCCATATTCTATGATCTTGTGCTTGTTGGGATGTGGCCTAGTGCCCATAGCACTGACTCAGTTTCCCCCACTAACTATGGGCTGAGTGGGCCTGATAAACCTATGGTGGATCTAGATTCCATCAAAGCTGATCCCAAGACTTATTCTTTGGTAAGAGGTACCTCGGCCCCCAAGATGGTGCCTAGAAAATTTCTCTAGTAGATCAACACGCCTTTGAGGTGGTTCATTTACAACCCCAAGTTTCCTTTGGGGAGGATGGTCCATAAATTTCCCTCCTAGACAATATCATTGGCAATATCTCCTCGTCACTTCATTTCTCTTTGGTGGGAAGATTCTTAGTCTTTAGGTCTACGATTTGTTGGATGATATCAGTTTTGGGTACTGATCATACTGTTGATATTCATGTTTTGTCACTGATGTCAACAAATATTTCTTTGGAGAGGACATACTGGTTACTTGATTGACAGAAGTGTACAAACATTGTACGGATGATTCAGAATGATCAAAGTTGGATATATGTAGAAGGATGTGTGTTGACCTTATTCCTAAGGTCGCTTGGATTTATGTTACATATTGCAGATTTTACAGTTGATTTGGTGAAGACTGGTTTTTGGACTATAACTGTGATGCTTGACAGAGAAGGTCTCTATGTTTCAGGTATATCTTTCTAGGGAAGATATTTCAGATGAAGTGAGATTACTGGTGGACAGCCGACATATGTTGGAATAATGTGTTGAGTTCAATTTTTGTTTGATGAATAGCGATGTCAGCTGTGGCGTGTATTTTGGAGAAGACCTATTTGGTGGCCAACTTCAGACATGTAGCATGTAAAATGAATTGTGAGTGTGGATTGTAGATCTGGAAGTATAAGTGATGGATTATATTTGATGTTTACTGGTTATAGGTACTATGTGTATCTTAGAAAGGGGTTATATAATTATTTGTATATTGGAAAGCCTTAATTGGATGGCCTGATTAATTATTTTTATATTAGGAAATCTTAATTGGCCAGCCTAATGAATTATTTTTAGAGGGTATATATGAGTGATATTTTCTTTTGAAAAGATGTGACCTAGATTAAAAAGGAAAAGAAGTGAAAGCTGTGAGGCTTGTTTGACTGCTGGATGTAGAGAAGAGTTTATGAGAAGAGTACTTCATTGGAGCTGACCAAGCAAAGATAGTTTCTATCAAATAGTTCACTGGATTATATATTTTCTATATATACTTATTCGGATTGTGAATCCTTGAGGGTGGATTTAACCTTCTTTGGGAAGTGTTCCTAGATAGTGAGCCTACTATTTCTCTTGACTCCTAATAGGGTCTGTCTCCTAAAAGGGACTATGTATTGTAATGTTGTAACAAGCTCCTAACAGGGCTAAATATTTTAACAGGGATACTATACTCTCAGTGTATTATTTGTGGGTGCTAATTCCCACCAGGTTTTTACCTTTAACAGGGTTTCCTCAATAACAACTATTGTGCTATGGTGTTGGCATTTACTGTGTTATCATTTACATTTGTATATTTGGTTTATAAAGTTTAAAGTTTAATAATCTATATTACAACTGATTCACCCCCCTCTCAGTTGTCTTGTGGACTCTTATTCCTAAAAATTGGTATTAGATCTTGTGGTCCTTAGAGAGAAATTTTAAAAGCTTGAGGTGATCCTGAAGGTGTCTTACTATAGGAAGGATAGTCTGAAGTTTGATCCTAAAAAATTTGATAGTTGGAAGAACAAGATGAGAACATATTTTCTATGTCTGGGAATTGATTACTGGATGATCACAAAGAAGAATGAAAAGATAGCGACTGAGGGTGAATTAGAGAAGGCCACTGAAGATCAAAATAATTTATTTTCATGTAATATGGTTTCAAGGGAATCTTTGATCAACGCACTATCATAAGGAGAATTCACTGAAGTAAAAGACTTGAATTCTGCACATGAGATTTGGACAAGATTGGAAGCACTGTATGAAGGAGATAAGTTTACAAAGTAGGAAAAACTACTAAACTAGAAGACAAAGATGGAATCACTGAAGATGAGAGAAGATGAGAACATTAGGGCATATGGACAGAGAATTATTGAAGTGGTTACTAGTATTAGAAAATATGGAGGTACTTACAGTGAGGAAGAAGTGATTGTGAAGATACTCAGATCTTTGACACCTGCATATAGAACCAAAGTACAAGCTATAGAAGAGATTTTACCTTTGACACCGAGCTTCACCAAAGAGATTTTGATTGGAAAGGTAACTACATTTGAGGATGCATAATTGGGAGACACTTTACCTAAAGTCGAGTCAACATTCAAGGCAACCGTGCACAAGAACAAAAAGACCTTATCTGGGAATGCAAGCACCAACAGTAATGACCTAATGGAAGAACTTGGAGCCTATGTTGATGAATGGGAACAGATACAGGAAGAAAAAACAAATCTAGATGAAGTTGTGGCACTGTTTGCTAGAAGAGAAAAGAGAGGTAAGGAAAAATTTGAAGGCAAATTACCTTTGAAATGTTTTTCATGTAACAAGATTGGTCATTTTGCATCTAGATGTCCTACAAGAGTTCCAAAGCACAAACCTAAGTTTTTCAATTCCAAATATTCAATAGACAAGGATTGTTATTATTCTAGTGAATCTATATCTAATGATGATGATGGTGACTATGAGGAAATTGGATTTATTGCTATTAAGGATGATGAGCCTATGCATGAAGAAAAAGCCTTAGTATCCCATGTTGAAAAGAAATCTGAATGGGTTATAGATAATGGTTGTTCACATCATATGACTGGAGATAAAAACAAGTTTGTAACTTTGAAAAGACATGATGGTGGTGTTTTCAGATTTGGTGACAATACTCCTAAGCTTATTATTGGAGTTGGATCTATTTGTTTGGATGGAAAGACTAACACTGACAATGTATTACTTGTTGATGGACTTAAGCATAATTTGTTGAGTGTTGGAAAGTTAGTAGACAAAGGTTATCAATTAAAATTTATTGATGGTAAATGCTCCATCATAAGTAAAGAAGGAGACCTGATCACATCTGGTACTAAATCTAGAGGTAATGTATTTGAATTGAACACATCTGAAGCTTCTTGTTTTATGCGAAGGTTGATGATAGTTGGTTATGGCACATAAGATTTTATCATGTTAAATTTGATAACATTGTGAAGGCAAGTATGAAAAAATAAGTAAGAGATCTACCTAAAATTGTGAAGCCATCTAACACTATGTGTACAAAGTGTGTTATGGGGAAGCAGACTAGAATCACTTTTAAAAGAAAAGCTTATTCAGCAAAAGGGAAGTTGGATATGGTGCATACAGATCTATGTGGTCCTTCAAGAACAAGATCATACTATGGTGAAAGGTACTTTATACTATTTATTGATGACTTTTTCTAGAATGATGTGGGTTACATACTTGAGAGAGAAATTTGAAGCATTTGACAAATTCAAGTTAGTTAAAGCAAAAGTTGAGAATGAATCTAGTTTGAAGATAAAATGTTTGAGATCAGAAAAAGGTGGAGAGTTTAAATTAGACTTATTCAATTCATACTATGAAGAACATGGAATATATAGACAAACATCTCCACCTAGGACACCATAACAGGATGGGATAGCAAAGCGAAGAAAAATAACTATATTAGATGCTGTAAGAACTATGTTGCTAGAAGGAAATGTGTCACATGTTCACTGGAGAGAAGAAGTTGGTATTGTTGTGTACACCCTGAATATAATTTAGATCAGAGAAGGTACAAATAAGACTCCTTATGAATTATGGTTTGATCATACACCTACTGTAAAATATTTTAGAATATTTGGAAGTAAATGTTATATCAAGAGACATGATGAGATAGGCAAGTTTGATGCTAGAAGTGATGAAGGAATTTTTATTGGTTATTACACTAAGAGTAAAGCATATAAATGTTTCAATCTGAGATTGAGAAAGTTTATTGAAAGTGCCAATGTGAGGATAGATGAAAAGTTTCAAATTCAGGAAAGGATATATGACTATGGTCAGATAACATAAACGAAAGAGGTTACTGCTGAACCTAAAGAACTTTTGATGACCGAGAATGAGATTGAAGATGAATAGACTGAAGCTACTAAGACATAGAAGACACCAAGGTATGTTAAGAAGAACCATCCTGAAGATCAAATTATTGGTGATGTAAGTAAAGGTATGATGACTAGATCTAGAGCTAGAGATGAAATCTATTTGATTTCTCAAGTTGAGCCAAAGACTATTGATGAAACATGTAGAGATGAATATTGGACTAAAGCTATGGAAGAACTTGAATAGATAAAGAAGAATAATACTTTAGAATTGGTTCCAAGACCTAAGAACAAAAATGTTATTGGTACTAAATGGGTTTTCAGAAACAAGATGGATGAAGAAACAAGGCTAGACTGGTATGTAAAGGCTATTCGCAACAAGAAGGCATAGACTACGAAGAAACATTTGCTCATGTTGCTAGATTAGAAGCTGTGAGATTATTTCTTTCTTATGCTACACATAACATTCTTGAATGGTGATCTAGAAGAAGAAGTTTACATTGAGCAACCTGATGGTTTTCCTTTGACAGATGATGAAAACATGGTTTGCAAACTGAAGAAGGCACTGTATGGACTGAAACAAGCACCAAGAGCATGGTATGCAAGACTGGAAAAATATATACTTCGTCTTGGTTTTAGAAAAGGTAATGCAAACAATAATTTATATTTGAGAACTGATGAAGATGGAATCTTAATTATAGAAGTTTTTGTTGATGATATCATTTTTGGAGACAATGATAAGATGAGTAAGAAGTTTGCTAAAGAAATGAAAAATGAATTTGAGATGTCAATGATTGGTGAGATAAAATTTATTCTTGGTTTTCAAATTAATCAGAATAAGAATGACATTTTTATATCTCAGACCAAGTATCTTAAGGAAATGTTGAATTTTTTTGGAATGGAAGATTGTAAACCTATTGGGACACCTATGATGACTAGACACAAAATGACTAATAGTGATGAGACTCAAAGTGTTGTACAGACTAAGTATAGATTGATGATTGGAGGTCTACAATATCTAACTCACACTAGACCAGATATTACCAATGCAATTGGAATTGTGGTTAGATATCAGGCAGATCCTAAAGAGACACATTTTGCTGCTGTAAAATGTTTTTTCAGATATTTGAAAGGAACAATAGAATATGGATTGTGGTATGAAAAATCAAAAGGTTTTACTTTGCAGGATTATACTGACACTGATTGGGCAGGTAATGTGGATGAAAGAAAGAGTACAAGTGGTGGTGCATTTTCCTTGGGAAAAAGGCTGGTTTCTTGGTTGAGAAAGAAGTAGAACTGTATTTCTCCATCTACTATTGAGTCATAATATGTTGCTACTGCAATAAAATGTACAAAAGTTATTTAGATGAAACAAATGCTAAAGGACATTGGAATAATTTTTGAAGAACCAGGGATTATCCATTGTGATAACACTAGAATAGTGAATCCTGTAATGCATTCAAAGACTAAACATATTTCTATTAAGTATCATTTCTTGAGGGAGAAGGTAGCAGATAAAGAGATTAAACTGGACTACATTAGCACAAAGGAACAAATAGCAAATATATTTACTAAAACTTTGCCAAATGATGCTTTGAATATCTTATAAGCATGCTTGGGGTGATGGCCCCTCCTAGTGGTAATTAATTGATGTAGATATGCATCAGTCCAGTGAATCTCAGAGCTATATCATTCTTTGGACTTGATGTATAGATCTACTCCTCAGGGGGAGTGATCACATGAGAATACTATGGAGTACATTTGGGTGATCTTGCACCTAGTTGATGGACATGAAGATTTGAAAAAGATACACCTTACAGACAAATGTAGATGAGTTATGGCACCCTTTGGCATTACTTCCAAAGGGGGAAGAAATCTATGTGAAAATCCCTACTATTTTGGGAGATTTGTGTTGAGGATATTGAGAAGATTGTATTGAGAGAGAGTACTTTTGGGTTGATGCATATGGATTTTCCCATATGTTTCCATCAATGCAAAAGGGGGAGATTGTTGGATGATATCAATTTTGGGTACCGATCATACTGTTGATATTAATGTTTTGTCACTGATGTTAACATATATTTATGTGGAGAGGACAAACTAGTTACTTGACTGGAAAAAGTGTACGTAAACTATACAGATGATTCATAATGATCAAAGTTGGATATATGAAGAAGGATGTGTGTTGACCTTATTGCTAAGGTTGATTGGCTTTATGTTGCATATTGCAGATGTTACAGTTGATTTGGTGAAGACTGGTTTTTGGACTGTAACTGTGATGTTAGACAGAGCAGGTCTCTGTGTTTCGGGTATATCTTTCTAGCAAAGATATTTCAGATGAAGTGAGCTTACTGGTGGATAGATGACATATGTTGGAATAATGGGTTGATTTTGATTGTTGTTTGATGTCTAGCGATGTCAGTTGTGGCGTGTATTCTGGAGAAGACCTATTTGGTGGCCCAATTCAGACACATAGCATCTAAAATTAATTGTGAGTGTGGATTGTGGATCTAGAAGTATAAGTGATGGATTATATTTGATATTTACTAGTTATAGGTGTAGACACCTAAAAATGGTTTGAGCCTGCTGGTCTATGTTTTTTAAAAATTTTAGCATTACAATTGAAATGTTGTTTTGTGACCTAATTATTCCTCTATGTTGCGTATATGATATTTATTATATGACAACATTGTGTCTTTCATCGATGATGGAATATTGCAAAATTGTTCAATTATTTAGTAACATTTCTACTCTTTTTATCAAATCAATCATTTTCCCTAAACTGATCCTATTCAATCCTATTCGATCCTAAACTATTTCCATTCTATCCTAAACCATTCCAAACCTTCCTAAATCAATTCAAACCCATTCTATTCTATTCCTAATCACTTTAAAAATTGTTTGGACTCATTCCAACCATTTTGGGCCATTTTCCAAGATCATCGATGCCTAATTAACCCAATTTCCAAACCAATCAAAACCCTATTTCAATTTGATCAATCTTGTCATCATTTTAGAAGCATTGTCCAAGTTCATCGATGCTTTGTATCCCCTTAATAAGCTATTTGATAACATTGTCAAAGTTCATTGGTGTTATCATTATCAATCTATCAATATCAATTCAATAGTGTTGTCCATGTATGTCAATACTATTTCTGATCATTACTATTTCAGGAACATTGTCCAAGATCATCGATGTTTCCCCATTTTTATTTCAATCCTATGATGCCATAAAATTTCAATGGTGCTTTTCAATAATTTCCAAACATCATTATGCGGGCGCATTGTCAAAGATCATTGATGCCTCGCAATTTCCTAAATGATTCCTAAACCCTCAAAATTGATCCTAATCCTCATCAATATCATCAAAATCATTTCAATTTGACATTAAAACCTTCAATTCGATCAACGATTCACTAATTCCCCCCCTTGGGACGAATAACCCATAATTTATCCCTAGCTCCTAATTGAATAAATAAATAGACTTTATTTATTCCCATTTTCCCTAAGTCTTCAACAATTAATTAATTTTTATTTATTAATTGGCTAATTTTAATTTATGAGATTTTCATAATTTCATAAATCTAATTATTGATTTTGTGAGGAATATTGAGAATATTGAATTATTAAATGGCTTAACGATTCCTTATCTTACCTAATTGCCATATCCCTTAATTGAGTATTCACATCCCTATTAAGGTGCTTCATGAACATTCTCAATATCTCCTTATTTGATCTCCCCCATATCATGCTTCCTAACATCCTACCAACCATTATCTTCGTTTATGCATTGATTTTTTGCAATCTCACCTATTTGACTCTCATTTTCTATAAATCGAGAGGCATTTCACTCTTTCAAGGTTAGATCACTCTCTCCAAGTATTCTCACTTGCAAACTTTGCTTTTTGTATCTTTGTGCAATTGTGTTATTGTCAAAGAGAAACATCAAATATGATTCTGGAGAAGAAATGAGGACATGTGAGTTGCATTTGCAGGGAGTTCTTAGTGTTTTTATGCTTTGTGTTTATGAATTCTTGTTTTGAATGGCTTTCATGATATATTAGATAGGCTAGCATATTAATTAGGGTTTTTGATCCCCTAGATATGCTAATATGCCTTTTTATGGTTTTATATTTGGTGAACCCGATGTGAAACATGCCTAACTGACAATTTTTTGTATTTTGTGTCTTTTGCAGATTCTGGAAGAGTTCTACGCAGGTGGTCACTGAAGCTACACAGGTGGTCACTGTTCCTGTGTAGGTGGTCACTGTTTCTGTGTAGGTGGTTATGTCCTACATAGTTGGGACCTAGACTTGCACACTTGGAGCCTGTTATGCCCTGCATACCTGTCCCTACATTTTGTACGCAAAATGTTGGGTCCCCCTTTTTTCTTTCCCTTGGTTTCTTTTTGTTTTCTTTGTTTCCCTCTGGGATTTGCTTCTACGAGGGTTGTTTTCTTTTGCTTCTTATCTTCTTTTTTATTTGGGACCTAGTCCCAGAGTTTATTTGTCCTTTTGAGTCATTCGAATCCCAGAATCTAGGATTTTCTACCATCATGTCTTCTTTTGTGAGAAGATGTGGCTGCATGGAATCCCTGAGCCCAGAGTCTGGCAGTTTGCCTATTCCAGATTTTGTGGGAGGAAAGCAATGTGTTTTTACCCTAAGGGTATAAATAGGTTTTACCAGTCACTTTTACATTTACTATGGTCAAACACTTAGAGAGATTAAGGCGATTAAGGTGATTTAAACGATGTTTTTCTCCCTGTGCTTAGCGATTGATTAACAGTGATTTGTAATGTTTGTTCATGGTTACTCAAAGGTTAACTAGTTGTAGAGAACCTCCCATGCTTGTCCTCCCCACATCCTCCATGTTTTTAGGTAGGTCCTTTGGCTCTCCTTTTTGGTTTCGTCTCCCTAGTTTTGCTTTGTTTTCTTGGTCTATTTCTTGGTTTCTAGTTTTGTTTCCATTTTTGTTTTCTTTTCGTTTATCTCTTCGTTGCATCCCATTGGTGGGATGGCTCTATTAGAGGGTTGTTCGCCCTCTATGTAGCTATAAAATTAGTAATTTTTTGTGTATATCTCTGTATATTTTGTATATGTCTGTATATATGCCTATTTTGGGCTAGTCTACAAGTCGCGCTTCAACCCTTGTGTGCACTTCGGCTTTGTCTATATATATTTATTTTATATCCTACACTCTATCTAGTGGCGAGATTGTTGCGCTCCATGCAAAAAAAGCCCCAAATGTGGAGCTCATCCAAGAGAGATATCTGCATGGTTTGAACTTGTCACCTCGCTGGTTTGAGCCATTGTGGTTTTCTCTCTCCTCCGTCAAGTCAGTCTTAATGGCAGGTTAAGTTTCCCATGTGAGCATTCAAAACTGGCCCAAGTGGCATTCATTTCCACATGTCTTCAGACAATTTTTGACATTAATGCCATTACTACCATTACTGCATGGCCATGTGACACTCCCACGTCAGCCTAGTATGGCTAACCTCTAGCCATATCATGCAACGGTTAGTTTTTTGGACTTCGGGTCCTAGGTCTTCATTTGGTCCTTATTTCATTTTCATCACATGTGCTAGAATCCCCGAAGGCCTGGGTAGAGGTCAAATTCCTAAATCATTCTTGTTATATACATATCTTTTTTAGGGTTTGATGTGAACTAACATCCTTTCAGAAATAGATGCATGATGCTGGTGAAAGTCCCCGGCATCCAGAATAATGTTTTGTTTTGTATACATACTGACGGTCATCTTGTTTTGCAGGTTGCCAGAATTAAACTCACCAATCATGTCAGAGGCATCTGCATCATCTCCACCCGAGAGTCCAGAACTCCCCACTACTGCTGCCACCAGGGCAGCTGTCAAGACAAAGGCCGAGAAGGCCTTGGAAAATCTCCCATTAACAATGAAGTATTTGAAAGGGGATGCTATCCTAGGATCGAAGGTCAATTCCAAGTTGTAGCTAATCACCGACACAAGTTTCAGGATGTGGGAAAAAATATAGGCACTGGTAAAGATGATGTTCATTCAATGGATGGTCGGAGATCCATTGCCCCTCAATGTGGCCAGCTTCGGGATCCTTAAGGCTACTTGCTTCCCCTACTTTGTGCAAGCTCTGGAGCTCATTCTCACTTTGGCATAACACTATAACATAGTTGTCTGGGCTGTCATGCTCACCGCCCCAGTTCTGACAGGCTACCCAATCCCTATGGTGTCTTTGGATGCTATGAATTTTTCTATAGGGATGGGGATCCTCCAATTTGATGATGTGGCCATTCTCACCCAGTCTCTAGCCTTGGAAGAATTTTAGAAGCTAGAATACATGTCCTGACAATATCTCAATAACAACTGGCTTAAGGTGCCAAGGAAGGATTTCGAAAAGATGAAGCTGGAGATCCCCAGGGTGGAATTTAAAGAAAGCATACAGATGGGGATCATTGCACTATGCAGGGTCTTTGGAGAACCCCATGCCTATAAATTCTCAGCATGGATGTACTATTTATTATTAGGCATCGCCTCTGTCGGGTAAAATTTTGATTGGGCCACTATCATTGCCAATCACGTAGACTCTCAGCTGGTCAAGGTCACCTAGACCCCCAAATTCTACATCACATCCTATATTTTGTGGGCACTAGCACTAGTACATTTGAGGTCAAATTATGATGGCCATTTGTCAGATTTACAATGCTCATTTGTTAGAATTTTGACACCTAAGTCCGTCACCATTTTTGCGTTGGAAATTGCGGCAAAAGACATACCCATCGGTTTACCGACACCATGTCATGTTAGAAACTTGCACATGACAATGACTTCATTATGGAATTTCCTGTGGTTCATCCATCAAAATTCTGATAACAAGACCTATCAGAAATATGGCTTTAATGTCGAAGGGTCTGTCGAAACTTTTCTATTTATGACACTTAAATTGTCAGAAGAGTGACAGTTGTGCAAGATTTCTTCGACAAGTTTACCTGTCGAACGTATAGCATTATTTTTGCAATCAATGTCGTAAATTATTTTTCTCTGACATTTTGTCTATCAAAAGCATAGTGCTTCCATTAGAATTAATTATAAATTATCAAAAAATTGACGGATAGGCACATTAAAGTTAACATAGCTCAAGAGACCATCATAGGTTGTCTCTTTCTTCGGTCTATATTATTGACAAAATGTTTTACCTTTCATTAGCTCATCAAATCTAGGGATTTGAAATAATTTAATAGAATATTTTCATGACAACGTATATTATTTAAGTTGACATTGCGCGAATTTATCTACTTTGCGCACTTATAGACTATGAGGATGGTGATAAAGAAGCATGGTCATCTTCATAGTATACAAGTGCGCAAAGTAGATAAATTCATGCAACGTCAACTTAAATAATATACGTTGTCATGAAAATATTCCATTAAATTCTTTCAAATCCCCAGATTTGATGAGCTAATGAAAGGTAAAACATTCTATCAATAATATAGACCGAAGAAAGAGACAACCTATGATGGTCTCTTGAGCTGTGTTATCTTTAGTCCTAGCTACTGTCCTAACTACCTGTCGATCATCGAGAATAATCACCGCCTTATATTTATGTACACTGCAAAAATTGCTCACAGTCTCACAAAAAAATTTTACACTTGTAAATCTCATCAATGCTAGAGGCTTAAAGTAATTTTATATGATCACTAGCACATTTCGTGCATGGATGAGAAACACTATCCAAAGTTTCTAGATAACCATTTTTGAGAAGAGGAATGAGTGGAGGCCAAAGAAGGGATAATTGTGAAGGTT
>MU226322.1:583326-599956 GCA_018584345.1 Thuja plicata
CAACCTAGGGTTTACAATCTTGTTTCAGTTGTGTTTAGGTTTTAGTTTTCTACCTAGGGTTTCTTGTTTCAGTTGTCGTTAGGTTTAGGTTTTAGTTTTCTACCTAGGGTTTCTTGTTTTAGTTGTCTTTAGGTTTAGGTTTTAGTTTTCTACCTAGGATTAAATAAGTTTTCTATTTAGTTTTCTAAAATAATTTACAAATTAAAATTGCAAACTAAATATAACAATTTATTTTAATCCTATTTAAAAAAACTTTAAACATTAAATAGTAAACAATAAACATAATGTACATTTTTTTACATTAAACTAATTAAAAATAATAATAAAAAATATTTTTAATAAAAAATAAATAAATAAATAAATAAAAAACAATAATACGTACTTGTAGTCAGAAAAATGGCAGCAGGGGGGTCGGTGGTAGCTCTAAAAAATGGGCACCCATCCAGAGAAAAACGTAATCATGTTTTGCAAATTGTGAAAATGATTTAAAACAAATTTTAAATAGTTTTACAAAACGGGCACCTATTTTTTTAAAAATGGGTGCCCGTTTTGGCATGGGCACCCGAACCAAAACGGGTGCCCATTTTTGAAATGGGCACCTGTTTTATATTTACGGCTCAGGCACCCGAACCAGAATGGGCACCCATTTTTAAAAAAATGGGTTCCCGTTTCTATTTGCCAATTTTTTTTGGCCGCGGACTTTCGCGGAATTGGCACTCAACTTTGTGCTTGCACCCTGATACAGGGGTGATGAAATAGTTGGAGGTTCGAAAGTTCCCCAAGGACTTCTCAAACACCGGGTCCATAGAGGACCCACAATATAAAGAAAATAAAGTAGACAAAATGGCCCTCCCTCTGGTAAATTGGGATGCGTCAGAGGGTCTGACAATAGAGAACATCACCCAAAATGTGATTGAACGCATTCATGCGTATTTCCAAAAGGTATGTTTGAAAAGTACATGCAAGGTTGGCCCATTTGTGTGGGGTTCAAATTTCGGGGCCAGAACCTCCTCGTAGGGAAAGGATAGAGGAAAGAAAAAAATGGGGACCCCGTCTCAAGTCCCCTCTATAGATCGCATAGTGGAAAAAATGTAGAAAACTCTGGCGGCATCCCAACAAATGAAAGAAAAATTAATCACCCGGTTGGCAACCCCAGCTATTATGGCTAGACCTATTTTCCCTCCCAATTCTCCTTTACTTGTAGAATTAATGGTCTGAGTGACAGAGACCAAAGTGGAGGAAGAGCGAGCAACCATGTTAGATGTAGGGCGCCCATTGATAACAAGGAGGAAGAAGAAAAGAATAGCTGATCCTCAGCCAAGGGTGGAGCTGGAGCTTGGGATGCCTAGCATCCCTGAAATACAAATTGTTTCCTCAGACTCCCTAGAGCCAGACAATCAGCCTGAAGGTCCCCTAGAGACCTTCACTCCGCATAATGACTTTGATGATATATTCAGGGCAAATGAACTTGTAAAATTAAAAGGGGATATCGAGAAAGTGGTACAGGAGATCGCCGCCTAGGATGAAGTAGTAATCCCCATTGAAGGGGAGACCCCAGAGGAAGAAGTTGCTACAGAGCAGGAAGCCCAGGTTGAAAAAGAAAAGGAGCCAAAATAAGTAAATGTCTCTAATGTAGTAGAGATACAGGTTCCAGAGACCAACACCGTAGAGGAAAGGAAAGTGCAGAATGAGAAACTGACATCTACTGAGAGAACCAGACCTATGAGAGCAACCATAATCTCAGCCGCCATGCTCCAAACACCACCTCCTACCCCAAGGAAGCTAACATTCAGTAAGGTGATCACAGTGGCCAAAATTCTTAATCTTGGCCATGTACCTCTGCCACCTCAAGAAAATATTCCAACAGAGGGAGATATTCTAGCAAAAGAATCCGAAGAAGAGTAGCAACAAAAAAAAAGTGAGGGGCAGAACCCCAGGAATACAGATGTTGAATCTGACGCTGCTAAGGATGCGAACACCGAGGCAGATTATACTAATTCCACTAAGGTGGATAATACAGGTAGTATAGAGGATACAGGAAAAGAGTCCAAAGAGACTCGAGACACCGGGAATGAGCAAAAAAACCCAAGAGGGGATTCACAAGATCAGACATTGGCAGCAAGGCCACCCCACCCCTAGCACAATAGTTGGTGGATTCTAGAAAGAGGAAGGCACCTATAGAAACATAGGCCCATCTCTCCCTAGTTGAGATGATGAAACAAGCGTAGGGGGCCCCAAAGAAAAAGAAGGCCCAGACCCTCCATTCCACTTGGACTGGTCCGAGTGGAGAAAAAATTGCGGTAGTCACAACACCTCCCCCAGAGATAGATGCAGCAGCAGCCAAAGCCGAAGAATATACAATAACAGAAGTACCTCTAGGGAGGAGAGACAAATAGGTTGAGTTGGACCTATTAAAAGAGGCCAGCCAGGCAATAGAGGCCCTTTACAACAAGCAAGCCCAGAAACTCAAGGAAGAGAGGGAAAAGAATGCAAATCTCCTTAGGATTTTGACAAACCTGGCGCAACCCATCGCTGCTATTGCTCTGAAAGCTTCCACATCTAGAGCACCGCTCCCATAGGGTGAAATAGATGCGCTGAAGGGTATGAAGAAGAAGGCTCAGGCCGTGGATGGATGGATCATCAAGAAAATAATGACCGTAAGATAATTTTTAGTCGTGTTGCTCCTGGATCTTTACCAGATCAAAAATCTCCCGAATAAGGTGAACGTATCCACGACCCTATGGGAGAAAGACTTAGAAAAATATGAAGGATGGAAGACCGGGTTAGATGAAGTCTTTAACTCTGGGGAAGAAGCCGTCATGGAGATAGGAATTTTGGGGGAAGAATCATTTGAGTCCCTCTAGGCCCAGTACTCCAGACTTGGCCTCAAGATCGAGGTATGAAAGAAACTGGTTAAGGCCCTAAGAGAGAAAGTAACTATGGCTCAGTATCCTTTGGGCCTATTTAAATCATTTATTGTAAGGGTCTCACAAGTCGACCCCTTCACAGCTGAAACATGCACCCCGGAGGACTATGTCCTCAGTAAGTACGATGAGTTGATGGTGTCCTTGTATCAGTCTACCGAGGACTTTGATGGAGGAAGGTTATCAAGACTATCTAAGATGATGATTCAGGCTCATGACACTATAAAAATAATAGATGAATTCCAGAATGGGGCTGGAGAAGTTGAAGAGAAGTATGAAGCTGTCTGCGGCCAGTGGGATAGTATTAAGGATATAAATGAAGATGGCATTAGCCAAGTTTTGAAAGCATTTAAGAATAGTAAAGGGAAATAAAATTCTCTAGATTTCAGGGATTATCACCAGCAGGATGCATTATTTTACATTCATTATTCTTTGAGCGTAAGCTCCCGGATCCCAGAGTCGCAGATCTAATAGTTTTGCATTCTTTTGAGGACCTGCGTCCAGGTTCTCCAGAGCTAACCGGTCATTAACAGGAAATCAATAAGGGTGTCAGAACATAGGTGACCCCAACAAGACATGTCAGCTCAAAGGATGATTCTAACAGATGGTCTTCCCAAGGTGCCACTCCAGTATTAACTACTTGGCGCATCAAAGATAGTGAGCCTCATATTGTATTGATGAGGCATGTAGCCTCGAGCTCCGGAGAGATCAGATTTCTTCTTTCCTCCCTCTAGGACACTTCTCGATGCTAATTCTTCCATACTTCTCTTCTTGTCTTATTCTCCTAACATGTCAGATCTCTGCTCTCTTCGAGGTTGTTGTAACATGGTGTAGGTAGTACCGGTCACCAGATATTGTATTTTATTATTGAGTGTGTAGTTAGATTATGTAATTTTTAGGGAAACCTTTGAGTATAAATAATAAGCCCGACCTCATTTCAAGGGTCGACGAAATTGATAATTTTGCAGTCCATAGAAATAAAATTTCAGCACTTTCATTTTCTTGTTGTCGTAGAGCTCAATGCTCATTCATTCTTAGTAGTTCTTGGTAGATAGATTCTCCTTTGGAGTTGTTGATGTACACACCAGTGATGTTGGAAAACTATTAATGAAGAAGGAAGGATTCTCGCAATGATGTTGTTGGTGTCTTGATCTCTGAGTTAATACTTTTTTGTGCTGTATATTTCTAATAGCCTTTGCTCTAATGTTTAAGTAGATTAACGACCTCTTTCCCCTTGCTATTGAACATGTATGAATCATTGGTTCTATATATGTTTAGTATTTAGTGTAGTTTGTTGGAGCATGGTTGATGTTTTGAATGTATGGGAATAACTATAAGTAGAATGAATAATCCTAACTCTGGTATATCTTTTGAAGTTTATTTGGTAAACTAATGCATGCTTGCAGGGTACCCTAACCTAACAAACTTCCCAAAGAAGATGAGCCAAGAAAAACTAGCTATATCCCCGAACAAAATAGTCACACTACCAACTTAGCTCCTGCAGTGTCGAGACCCAACTCTTAGGTGCTTGAAGGCTTGGACAATTTATTCCCCAGACAAACTTTATAGGAGAAGTTGGCTGGTACCCGATGAAAACTTACCTCTGTTGGTGGACCGGTCACAAAGTCCTATCAATAGAACCTAGCACTAGAAGGAGGGCATGAGATCATCCCCTTTGAAAGATTTTGACTTTACACCGCCTGAGGGTTCCCCAAGCCATAGTTTTAGGAATCATCCCTTTAGTGGGATTGGATCATTTTCACCTACATGATTTGAAAGAGTCCTTATATCAGCCCCCAATCCCAGAAGGTTTGTTGAACTCAAGCCTCCTGATCAAAAGAAATGGACCCCGCAAACCAAGTAGCTAACCAACATTGTCTGGGGATATACTACATCTCAAAATACCAAAATCTCCCAGACAATCCCGGGAACCAACGCTCCACCTAGTCAAAATCTAACACCCCTGATGGCTACATATCTTGGTAAAATCGGGTCCCCAATGGGGTAGTTTCCTGGTGTTACCAACGATCTTCCTCCGCTTCCAGAGAAGATTTGCCCCCGATATGAGCATTTAGGCTCACGAACCGTAGAAGAGAATCTACAGGCATACTAACATGCCATGAACTGACATCGGATTCAATATCAAGACGTTGTGACCCAGATGTTCCCTCTGTCCTTGGGACAAAATGAGTTAAACTAGTACCTTAACTTGCCGACCAACTCCATCAATAGTTGGCAGGATATGGAGGACACTTTCCTGGTGGCCTTCCACATACATGTGAACCCACCATGGTCCCACAACTAGTTTATCTCCATTAGGAAGGAACTGAATGAACCCCTTACAAAATTTAACCACTGGTTCCAACGCACCTTGAAGCAGTGCATGAGTCATTTCATCCCATCTGCAAATGTAACCATCTAGACATACCTCAATTCTATGGACCATTTTGTTGCCACTATCCTATGGAGAACATCTGCCCCCAATGACTGGGACACTTTGGCGAAGGTTTACAACCTAGCCTAGGAGTTGTCCCGCGGTTTGAACAAAGCTCCTAACGGGATTGGGCAGAGCACGCCTTTCAACATGATACCTAACAAAACTTCTTACATTGGGGGATACAACCTCAATCAGGAAATGGGTGCCCCAGATTTGGCCATGAATCTCCCACCACTGCCAACAGACTAGCAGGCCCAGTATGTATACCCATTGCAAGCACAAACAATACCGGGTCTGGAATTCATTCCCTAGAACTAGCCATAGAAATGCAACAACCATCGACACAACCCTCCAGATTACCTTTCTTCCAGTCACCCATAGCTGGAGGATTTCCATCTTTGACTCCGGGAGCTGCTGCCACTTTCCCTGGGAACCAACCACAACAACCGTCACATTGTGACGTGAACACCTAGCTGTCTGCCAAGGTTGAATCCCTCCAGTGATTGGTGTCCTCACTGATTGTGGACATGGGATAGTTGAAGGTAGGGCCTTCTGTGCCTCACAACCCTAATTCCCAAAGAGGGAATATCTTCTCCGGCCAATGAAATACCAAATTTAGAGGAAGGAACTATAACAATGAGCCTCGACCCAACCAACAACAATGGAATAACAACTCAAACACTAAAGGCCCTCCAAACACCACTCAGAGTGGTGCTGTACCCAGTCATTTTGCATAGCTTGCAGAATTCTACCCCCTGACTAACTGGTGTAGATTGTATGACACTGGCTCTTATTCTGAGGTGAAATGTGCCACACTAGAGAAGGTCATCATGATCTCCTAGCTGGACAGACAATAAAATGTTGATCCTACTCCCCGAGAGACACCTATACAGGAGCCCACTCATGGTGCCTTCACATGTGAGACCGTCTTCTTTAGAATAGAAAAGGAAGATGAAGAAGAACCCAAATTGTAGGGGTTCTTTGATGAATCTATCTTGGCCTTTGAGGGAAATTCCTTAACCAGCCCTCAAACTCCTTACAACACTCAGAGTCAGGCTGGTAAAGGACTAGTTTACACGCCTATACCTCCCAAAGATACCCCTCCCTATGACAACACAACTGATCACTCCTTCCCACCTAAGGGGCCTGGCTCTAACCAAGGTGATCAATTTGAAACTTTTATCATAGTTTGCAAATTCTATGAGTAATTGCCAGTATTTTCCTACCATAAGTTTTTGCAAAGTAAGATTGCAAGCATCTGTATCTTTGTTTTCTGTGAGTGTGCACAATTTTTGTGGTGAATACTTAGAGTATTTGGCAAGTTTTCCGTGACTTGTGCTATGAAAGTTTATGGTTTGTGCCAAATTCATTTGATATGTTTTGTAGCTATATTTTGCAGAAAATTATATTTTTGCCAAATATTGAAGTAGCTTTTAAGTTGCCCAGTTGAAAATTTTTGGTCTACTAATTATGAGATTGTGAAGTATGGATTTAATAATGACAGAAATATAATATTTTTAAATTGTAAGAATTTGGTTCTTTATTCTCATAATATTTTCTTTTTATGTATTTTTTAAGCAAGATAAATTTCAAAAATTGATTCCAGTTGTAAAATAAGGGCATTGCTGATTGATTAGTTTTAACATTTGCTTTGTTTGAATCAGGGGGATGATTTATATTGGTTTGAAGCAGTTTAGCAAAGCCTTAGAATTTTTCCAACATGTTGGTGGAATGAAGATTCTTAAGTTTGTTTGGTTGTCTTGTTTTTAGCATTGTGTAGTTTTATAACTAATAATATTTATTTTGCAGGCTATTACAGCCCCAACAACAGTTTTAACTACAATAACTGTTGAAGCGTATAAAAAATACCTTCTAGTTTCTCTCATTCACACAGGTCAGGTTATTTTTTTCTCATTCCCAATATTGTTTGTAAAATTTTCCATAGTTTTACTAAGAAAAATTGACTAAATCTAGACTTCCATGTATGTGAAATGAACGGTCCTTCATTTAGTTCGTTAAATATTCTAAATGGATCCCATACTTGAAAATAAGAAGATAGGGGTTAAAAGGGGCCTATTTTTTCTATGAGTAAATCTATTTAACATGTAATATTCTTGCAAGCATGCAAGAATATATGAGCTACAAATGTGACCTTGTATCATGCAGCTAATATCTTTGCCATTAGACAAAGCCTAATTTTTCAGGATTGGAAAAATATTTATGCTTGGAATTCATCTTTTGATGTTAGATTCTAAAAATTCCTCTACAAATCATTCATTATTTTGATTGATACATTCATACTTCATAAAATTTGTTCTCCTTATAGGATATATTAATTTTGAGTTCATAAATGTGCATTTGGTGTTCATTTTTTGAGTTCATTTGTCCTCTATCATCATTAATTTGCAAAGCTTTATTTACTACAAAATAATAAGTGCTAATTGATGGAATATCCTAGGTCTAATGAGCACAGTCGCTCTCTTTTAGGTGTGTTAATTTTTCCAAGCTCAACACAAGCTAACTTTGTTGGTTTTGTGAATATGACAAATAAATATCAATCCGAGTTAAAATGTGACAGCATATGAATTTTTTCAGCATTTGATGTTCATTTTTTGAGTTCACTTGTCCTCTATACATCATACAAATGAGTATGATATATAGATCTCATAAATTTTCTGCACCTATAAATCATGATGGAGTGCTAGGATTGATGGATATTTAAGGGTTTCAACATGCTTCAAGCCATTTTTCCAAACATATGCAGAACCTATCATATACTAACCTAGCAGTGCAAATGCATTGTTGGACTTCTGGTAGTTATCTTTGTGGCAAACATAGATCGATAAGATGTTTGATATAATATACTAGAGGCATATTCACATATCCATCAATGAGAAATCAATGAACTTTATCAGTAGGATGAACATCCAATCAACATTAGCAACCACATCTTATTCAAGGTCATACTTTCAACTCAACAACTCTCTACTAACTAACCATAGCATGTTGTCCACACAAGCAAAACTCACTAAGCCAAATATCACCAAACTTAAGCAAGGTTCCTCAAATTTTGAATGGAATCATAATCCTTCTTAGTGCACCAATCCTCCAATGGATCTTAAGATAAAAACCTTTTAAAGAAACAAAACTCAAACTTGCTTGATTGTAATTAATCTGGATAGTTTTGATAGTACTCCATTCTGTACCTAATAACTTTCACACAAGATACAATTTAGGAAATCACTCTGGTTTGAGTGTGTAAAATTAGGTTGTATCCAACATATCTAAAATTTATGGAAATAAAATGGTAAATTTGTGAGTTATGGCCCCCGTACAGAGACCATTTTCACTGTTATAAAAACAATTCAGAAAATTCCATGTTACAGGCTGCTAGGGTATCATTTTTCTTGCACAAGACAACATTGTTCAATATGAAACTGCATGCATTTTAAATCTAATAGAATCTACTTAAAAATACCCAAGGGTTAGAATTTTTCCATTGGTTGCATTGCAAGTTATGATCAAAATCTTGCTGCATACTTTGTGTTATAGAGTTTTATGATAGATTTTAAGAAAACAACTGGATCTCCCATTGTTTATCACAACCAAACCTTTGGTTGGATCCAAAATAAATTTAACTCACTATATTACATATTTCCACCATTTTTTATTCATATCTAAACCATTTACATGATTAAAAATACTTGTAATCAGAGGAAAAATGTGTCTGTTGCTGAAAACTATCAACTTTACAAATCTCAAACCTACAAGTTCTTTATCAATTTCTTAGATCTAATACATTACAAGGTTTTACAAGGTGTCTTCTTCCTCCTTGCACATGGATAATCCATTACATGAATGTCCATATTCAAACTTCTTCCTCCTTGAACTTGAATTGCCCGGGATGGGTTCACAGATGTCGTGAGAGGCAACACACATAAGCTACTCGTCTGTTGGCACTAAATGAGAAGATAACAATGGATTATGGGCTTATCATAACTCCCACTAAGGTTCTTACACTTTCAATACACCTCTATGGTGTCAGTGTTCTCAAAACATCAGACTATATAGTCATGCAGCACAAAGAATCATTTTTTTTCCTTACTATTCCTTTCTCCAATATGGGAACGATCAGAGAATCAGTAGGGTCACTAAGGCATTTGGATACCTCCATTGCAAGATGACCTATCCTTAAAGTTTAGCCTTTGAAAGGACTCCATTTACACACAAAACACAATGTCTCTACCTTACTTTTGTCTGCAGTAACAACAAATTTTTCTTTTAATGCCAATAACGAATAAGGAACCAAGACTCCTTCTACTAGTTTCAAGACCTTCTAACACCACAAAGATCAAACCCGAAACAAAAAGTAACTGTTCTAATCCTGCAAAACTAAATTTTCAGAGTGATACCTTTGCCTAGGTGATCAAATTAGGCTAAGTCAGATGGATTAGTCTAAAGCTGGGTACTTAGTCTAGTTAGAGTCATTAGGAAGAGTTCAATGGTCTTCAAACATCATGATTCAACTCTCACTTGGTACCAATGCACCCACATTCTATTGTTGCATGCTTCTTTCCTTCCCGTGGGCTAAATACATACCAATATTTAGCCTAGGGCATCAAAGTTCAAGTTCAAAAACTAATATTCCAACTGAATCCCAAAATAGTTAGGGGCATTGGGAGTAAAGATGCAAATCGAGAAACATGTTGAGGAATGTTGCAAAGTGCAACTTTTCAATGCAACTTTTCAAACATAAAAAAGCCAACAAAACAAGACAACATCCCCCAAGTGGGAAATTCCAAAAGAAAACCCAAGGAACATGACCAAAATAGAGCTATAGGACCTAAACCACTTCTTGAACCAAACTCCAAAATGTGCATAAAGCACTAGAACCAAACAGTCTAATGGACTAAGGAATCCTTGGTTTATAAACAGACCAAAGGATCCTTGTCCACACAAGATGGACAAGACAAAAAGATCAATGGTGAGACACAAAGCAAAAAATTCAAATCCAAACACCAATCCTAGGTGTCTTGCACAATCATCCTTGACTCTCAACTCTTGATTGGAAAAATTTTCTAAGTTCCTTTGTAGGAATAGGACTTGTGGACTTACCTCTACCTAAGTATCTCTTTCTTGTCATGCTTGACTCTTGAACCCCACCAATAAGTATTTACGATTCACTGGAGTTTGAATTTCCTTCATTCCCTTACCTGATTACTTCACCTCAAGGCATAGTAAAAGAGACATCCATTCTCAGCATATCATAGCATTCCTTTGCTCTATTTCTTGCATTTTTATAAAATATCAATACTTTTGACTGTCATAAACTCGTGAATGTCTTGTGATCTTTCCATCAAAATATTGCATTCATGCATTACATGGGGCATGCTTTGGTGGGTAAAAAATACTCAATACAACTCATCAAAATAATATGAAGCCTATGGAATGTGAGAGATCCCTCTCTTAGGAAAGAGATAACATAAAAGAATTGTGGATTCCCTACATTCAAATGGATACTTTATGGGCAACCCTTGTGATTTGTTGTTGTCTTGACTAAAGGGGTTGTTCCTTCATGCAAAGAGCTATGTTTTAATCTCTAAATTTTTCTCCTTTATTCATGAAATTGCATGGAGGTTGTTACTCTATATTTTGGCCATTTTATTGGCCCTTAGATCAAGAAATTTACATTTTCTTTCATGTATAGAATGTGCTTCTCCCAGTGATGGAACCTATGATTCTTCCTCTTTAAATGACAATCACAAACTTTGCCTCATAACATTCTTTCACATACTTTGTTTTGAATGATTGTCATAACCATTTAATATCGTAACCCTTGAACTATAGATGGAAAAACTTGAAATCATGTTTAATAGAAAGTACTAGTATACATGGTATGATTATTCTTTAAAGGGTACTAGCTCAATAGAAGAGCACCTACTTTACAAGTAGGAGGATGGTGGTTCGATTCCATCATGCCCTAATATGACTAAATATATGAAAAAATTAATGACTAAATATATGACTAAATAAATGACTAAATAAATGATTAAATATATGACTAAATATATGACTAAATAAATGAATAAATAAATGACTAATTCAATGACCAAATAAACGACCAAATAAATGACTAAATCAATGACCAAATCAACGACCAAATCAACGACCAAATCAATGACCAAATCAATGACCAAATCAATGACCAAATAAACGACCAGATAAATGACCAAATAAATGACTAAAATAGTTTAGTCATAAATTTGGTCATGAGATAAATTACCGGTAATAAACTACCATTGATCACGTGACCAAATTTGATCATTTATCTATAATTTTTTGTAGTTTATTTGGTCATATATTGCTATTTTTGTACTAGTGTAAGGATCCAGTCGAGGGAAGCCAATAATACCCCGGGGGAGGTTTGAAATCACTAAGGCATTAGAACAAACCAGCACCTCCATGACCTTGATGGAGGTTTTGTTAAACTATCCCAAGCAAAGGAAGTCTCTTCTGAAGCTCTTCGGAAACCTAGAAGCTATCACTTGCCCACCAATGACCGTCACTTTTGACGATGCCAACATGGATGTCTTCCTGGGAAACATTGAGAATTCTCCCTTCTTACTAGGTCTCAACATACAAGGGAAGAACCTACACAATTTCTTGGTAGATTCTGGAGCTTCAGGCAATGTCATGCCTTTATCAATATGTCAGAAGCTCAGACTCCATCTCACCCCATCTAATGGCACAGTAGTCCAACTAGACAAAACTGTTATGAAAATGGTAGGTGAGTTGAAGAATGTCCAGATTTAGCTCACCCAAGACTCCCAGATATCAAGCATAAGCAACATCCAAGTGGTAGACATACTAGAGACCTATGGGATGTTGTTAAGTTGGAATTGGTCCAAGGCCCTTAACAGGTATTTCTCCACTGACTTCTCCCACTTATGGCTCCCCTGGGAGGGACAGTCTAACCAGATCTGGGTAGAAAGTGAACCCGGGATGAAACATGCCCTCACCAAAGTTGAGAGGGTAAATGAAGTCCTTTTCTTTGAGACTTCCCTCAGGGTGTACCAACCCCTCGAGATCCTCACATTTGATTTTAACCCCAGGGAGGATCCCATAGTCTCTCAGAGAATCTAGCACCTGGATGAAAAACTAAGGGGTGAGGTTGACTCATAGGGTATCACAACAACCCTTGCTACTCTCTTGTCCAACACTTGGTTCCAGGTGCATTATCAAAAATATTCCAAACTAGAGTGTGAGCCTTTCATCACCGCTACTACCCATCACATCAATGCCCTTTGGGAGAAGAAACACAAAGCGGATTTTCCTGGACCTAGTAATTCTTTTGACGATACTCCCATGGTGCCACTGGTCTAAGAATCCCAACCACAGACTTCTCCAAAGGTAAACCTCACCCACATGCCATCAAAGCCAGAGGAAACTCCTTCCAACCTTCCCAAAAATAATCCAAAGGCCACTTCTCCTTCTTAGCCCAAGACAATGAACAATGACCTATGGACCCTCAAGTTCGACGGGTCCCAATCTAAACAAGGTTGTGGGGCCAGAGTGGAATTTATCAACCTACGGGGGAAATCCTTCCTTGCATCCTATAAGCTACAGTTTAACTTCATGAACAATGTCATGGAGTATGAGGCCTTGGTCCTTGGAATCCTATTTGTACTATAGAAAGGAATCACCTGCCTCCGGGCACTGGGTGATTCAGAGTTGATCATTAAGTAGGTCCAAAGCCAATATAGTTGTCATGATAAAAGGCTATCCACATACCACAACCGAGCATGGATCCTCATTGAAGATTTTGATGCCTTTGGCATCAAACTCATTACCCATAAAAGAAACTACATCCTAGATACCCTTTTCATATCCGCTAGCACCCTTGAGCCAATGGTTGGCTCCTGGCTCTAGAATTTCTCCGTTGAGATGGTCCCCACCCTGTCCATTCCAGAAAATGTCACCCACTTTTAAGTCTTTGAGGATGATCAACATATTCTAGCTTTCATGGCCAATGTTGGTGTCTTTGAGGATCAAATAGTGGAAGAAAGAGATCATGAAGATACTGGGCAGGGTGAAGAAGATGACGGGGTCATAGACTTTCCAACCAACACCATCCCTAAGGGGATGGTAGCGCTAGAATGTATCTTTGACTCAGACCTTGGGGAAGAGAGAAGATATCATCCTCCTCTGAGGGAGGAAAATTTTAAAAAGTCAACATCGACCAGGTCGGTGAAGGAAAATTGGTACACATTGGCACCTCCTTCTCCCCAGAGGAGAAGGAGAAGGTTCTCGCAGTTCTTTGAGAATACATTGACATAATTGCATAGGGGTATGAGGATCTAAAAACCTATGACACATCCATCATGACCCATACCATCCCACTAAAGCCAAATGCTAAGCCCTTTTGGAAAAAGAAAAGACCGGTAAACCCATTGATCGAGCCTCTAATCCATCAAGAGGTTTAGAAACTATTGTCAGCCTAGATTATCTTTCCTATTCGGCACACAACTTGGGTTTCCAAGCTCCTCCCTATAAAAAATAAAAGTGACAAGATCTGCCTTTGCATGGATTTTGCAATTTAAACAAGGCATCTAATAAGGATAATCACCCTCTCCCCTTGTTAGATGAGATATTTCAAATTGTGAATGGATCTCAAATGATGTCCTTCCTAGATGGGTACTTTGGGTATAACTAGGTCATGGTTAAGTATGAAGATAGAGACAAAATGATGTTCACCACCAAGTGGGGAACATTCACATACTAGAGGATGCCCTTTGGCCTAATCAACATAGGGGCCACATTTCAAAAGGCTATGGACATTGCATTTGAAGGCCTAGTAAACCGGTGTATAATCATCTACATGGATGATTTGACCATCTTTTCCCAGGACAGGCGTGATCATTCTGCCCACCTCATCCAAATTTGGGAGAGATGTCGCCAGTATGGAATATCCCTCAACCCTAAGAAATGTATATTCAGGGTCACTAAAGGGAAGCTTCTTGGGCATATCATCTCCAAGAAGGGTATATCCATTGACCCTGAGAGAGTTGAACGATTGCTGAATCTAAAGATGCCCAGCAGTAAGAAGGAAATGAGATCTTTCTTCAGAAAGATAAAATTTTTCCAGTGGTTCATTAGTGGATTCACTGAGATATTCAAAATACTCAATGAGATGATGAAGAAAGATACAAAGATTGAGTGGAGTCCTGAAGAAAAGTGGGCATTCACCCAGATTAAGAAAACAATTATGGAGGCACCAGTCTTGGCTAGTCTAGACTATTCCCTCCCTTTTCACATATAATCCTTTGCTTCGACGCATTCTACTGTGGTAGTTTTGACCTAGAAGGTCGAAGGAGAAGAATGACCAATAGATTTTATGAGATCCCCTTTTAAGAATGTCAAATTATGGTATTCATCTTTGGAAAAGAAGTCCTTTTCTCTCATTCACATCGTGAAGGAATTCCAGCATTACATTCTCCGGAGCAAAGTGTACACTATCATCCTAGACCAGGCTGTTAAGTCTCTACTCCTACAGAGTGAATTGGGTGAATGATGGGGGAAATGGATGGCCATCCTCCAAGAGTATGATTTGGAAATGCAACCCATGAAGATAGTCCGAGGCCAGGGACTATGTAGAGTGATGGCAGAAGAGACTCCCAACATCGAATGCCAAACTTATATAGTGGAGTACATCACTCAAGATCCATGGTATACTGACTTGGTATACTTATTTTTGAATAATAGATTCCCAGAGGGGCTTCCCCCAAACAAACCTCATTCCCTACAGCTGAAAGTGCACACTTCATGATTAAAAATGGAACACTTTTTCATAGAAATTATGAGGGGGACCAAGCTACAAAAAGGACAGACAGGGACCAAGCTACAAAAAGGATTAAAGAATTTCATGGGTAGTTTGGAACTGGGCATGGCTCAGCTGATGCTACTAACCATCCGATCCTCCGGGCTGTATACTATTGGCCCTGCATCTTTAAGGATGTCTATACTCACATTAGGAGATGCCATACTTGCCAAACAGTGGCACATCATGAGTGGAACCTAGCCATGCCTTTGCAGCCGGTCTTCAAAGCTAGACCCTTCGCCAAATGGGAATTTGAGTTTATCAGGGAAATAAACCCCAACTCTTCTGCTAACCATCGATACATTTTGACTACTACTAATTATTTCACCCAGTGGTCAGAGGCTATCCCTTACAAAAACAACATGAAAAATGTAGTTATTAAATTCCTGGAAGAAAGCATAGTCACCCGATTTGGTATGCCATTTTCTATAGTGTGTGACAATAGTTTGACATTTTCTTGAGTGCAATTACTCGAATGGACCTATGAAAGAAAGATCACCCAAAGTTCTCTAGCAACTACTACCCCCAGGGTAATGGTGTGGCTGAATCTATGATGTAGTGCAAGGCAGGAGAATCCCCAATGGAGATGTCCTAGCCCCCAGCAAATATCCACACAATAGAAGATAATAACAATACAGAGATTTATATCCACACAATGCAATTACTCATAATAGAATCATCATATTTTCATCCAACATGCTCGGCTGTAAGGCCTTCCGGGTTACGGCCAAATACAGTGCAATTATAATAGAAAATCTGTAAGATCTCACAAGATCCAAACTAAACTCTAGCTAGCCCAGATCCACACACTGGTAGGAACCCCCAAGGAAGATCTAAACTTGTGCTCGCAAGCCCACCAAGTAATCCCCTTGTTTCCCAAGCCGCAGCCACTAGCTCTTCTCAAAACTCACTTCTCTACCTCTTCCTCTTCTCCCAGATGAATGAATAATGACTAAAGACTTCCCCCACAACCCCTACTTATACCAACCTAAGCCACACGTCGGCCTTGAACATAAATTAAATACAAATACCGAAATTAAATGCCACAAGTCGGCCATCAACAATAATTAAATGCCCAAAATAGTTGTCTTAGTAAAATCGCGATATCTCCTAGCTCCGAATGAATTAGGACTCGTGCTTCAAACCATAGGTATAAATCTAGGCCCTATTCAATCCTTGAAATTTGTATCCTCTAACTCTTTGTGAAAAATTACTTATATGGCTTGTAATAGGCACAAAATTCCTAAGCAAGGCCAATCTCCTCTCGGTCCATGCCAAGCAACCAAGACCATGCCAAGTTCCATTAAATACATCAAAACAAATTACCAAAGACCCAAGTAGGTCCACACAACTCTACCAAATCCCTCACACATGAAAATAAGTCCACACAAC
>MU226322.1:600006-650239 GCA_018584345.1 Thuja plicata
ATTACCAAAGACCCAAGTAGGTCCACACAACTCTACCAAATCCCTCACACATGAAAATAAGTCCACACAACTCCATCAAATCTCCCAAACATGCAGGGTAGCCAACTACCCTGGGATGCTCCTGCATCAATCTACTAACAAAAATCTACTTGAGGTGATCAAACATCTGTTAGAAAAAAGCCCCCAGGACTGGCATCAAAAGCTTAGGTTCACCCTCTGGGTAGATCATATCAGAAAAAAGGAAGCTCTTGGGACATCCCCATTTCATCTATTTTATGGCTAGAATCTAGTATTCCCCATCAACTTACAGATCCTAGTATTCCAGTTTATGCAGGAATTTAGCAACTAGGATAACATTGTGGAGGTTCGGCTTTTGAACTTGGTGCGAATGGAGGAACAAAGAGACGTAACCCTTGAACATTTTTCACATCACCAAGAAGTAGTAAAATGATGGTTTGACCGAAGAGCCCAGGATAAGGCCTTTCAGATTTTGGACTTGGTCCTCTTGTATGATAAAGCCTGAGAAAAGAAGGGAAAGTACACTAAGTTTCAACAACTCTGGCTCAAACCATATCTAATAGCAGAGATCTGCGGGGTAAATACTTATTGCCTCAACACTATGACTAGAGAAGTCATCCCATTGCCTATCAATGGGCAATTTCTCAAGCACTACTTTGAATGAGGCGGGTGATGAGTTTTCTTGAAGTTGTACTATATATAAAGTCCTTGCTTGTAAATATCCCCTTCGATGCTCTTTTTGAGTTCCTTGTCCTTGTAAATAGTTTTTTTGGCCTCCTCCGGGATCGTCTTTCCTTTTCATGTTTTCCTTTGTTTTTGGCTTTCTGTTGTTTTGCGTTTGTTTTCGGGTTCCCAGCCATTTGTCTTCTTTTTGTAGACAGGTATGCTTCCCATGACATGTAGCCCTTGGAATGATACCTTGTGCACTACGGTGAATTTGGAATCTATTGTTAGCATGGTGGAATTTGTCTGCATTCTAGAGTTATTTTGTAAGTATGGTAAAAGTTTATGAGTATTCTTCATTAGATTCACATCTTAACAGTCCAGACATCAGTTAATAAAAAATCTAAGGAGCAAGTAATCGCATGATCCTTAAGGGCAGATTGGTTACACTGGTTATAAACCAAGTCTAAAAATCATAAAAATATCCCAGGTCTAAAACATTCTCTCCTATTTGGTAATTTAAAAGTGGATGGCAAGGTGAAAGGAGTACTGCCGTTAAATTTAGCTAAGCTTCAGGTTCACGGTGAAAGAAGTATCACCTTCCCATCTCCAAAAGAAAAAGAAAAGAAAAGAACTAAAGAATAGAGAATTCTAGTATCCAGGCAAAATGTACAGGATAGGATGATTTTGGTCTAATTTGTTTAGTGCCTCCTCTGTGCTCCTCCCATAAATCATTGGCTTGATTTTCTTTCAAAGCACACACCTCACAGCTGACCAAAGACTGAAGGATTGAATCATCGATGAATCTAATTTTCTCAGACACCTCACACAATACAAGAAGAATGCTCTAGGTAAAGATTATTTCCAGTTTTTCTAACCACTCATTCTGAAGTTCTCAAATACACCAAGGCATTTGTTCCAAATAGTCGGCATTTTTTATGCCCTGCATACCCGTCCCTACATTTTGTAGGCAAAATGTTGGGTCCCCCATTTTTCTTTTTCTTTCCCTTGGTTTCTTTTTGTTTTCTTTGTTTCCCTCTGGGATTTTCTTCTGTGAGGGTTTTTTTCTTTTGCTTCTTATCTTGTTTTGTCTCTGGGACCCGGTCCTAGAGTTTTTTTGTCCTTTTGAGTCATTCCAATCTCGGACTCTAGGATTTTCTGCCATCATGTCTTCTTTTGTGAGAAGATGTGGCTGCATGGAATCCCTGGGCCTGGAGTCCGGAGGTTTTCCTGTTCCAGAGTTTGTGGGAGGAAAGAAATGTGGTTTTACCCTAAGGGTATAAATAGGTTTTACCAATCGATTTTACATTTACCGCAGTCAAACACTTAGAGCGATTAAGGTGATTAAGGCGATTTAAATGGAGTTTTACTCCCTGTGCTTAGCAATTGATTAACAGTGATATTCAGTGTTTGTTTGTGGTTACTAAAAGGTTAACTAGTTGCAGAGCGTCTCCCATGCTCATCCTCCCATCATCCTCCATGTTTTCACGTAGGTCCTTCGGCTCTCCTTTCTAGTTTTGTCTCCTTGGTTTTGCTTTCTTTGCTTGGTCTGTTTCTTGGTTTCTAGTCTCGTTTCCATTTTTGTTTTCTTTTTGTTTGTCTCTTCGTCGCCTCCCATTGGTGGGATGGCTCTATCAGAGGGTTGTACACCCTCCGTGTAGCTATAAAATTAGTAAATTTTTGTGTATATCTCTATATATTTTGTATATGTCTATATGTATGCCTATTTTGGGCTAGCTCACAAGTCATTCTTTAGCCCTCGTGTGCACTTTGAATCTGTCTGTATATATTTCTTGTATATCCTAAACTCTGTCTAGTGGTGAGCTTGTTTCACTCCATGAAACAAAGTACCCAAATGTGGAGCTCGTCCAAGAGAGATGTCTTCCTGGTTCAAACTTGGCACCTCACTAGTTTGAGCCATGGTGGTTTTCTCTCTCCTTGGTCAAGTCAGTCTTAATGGCGGGTTAAGTTTCCCATGCAAGCATTCAAAACCTGCCCAAGTGGAATTTGTTTCCGCATGTGTTTAGACAATTATCGACATTAATGCCATTACTCCCATTACTGCATGGCCATGTAACACTCCCACGTCAGCCTAGTACAGCTAACCTATGACCATATCATGCAATGGTTAGTTTTCTGGACTCCGGGTCCCAGGTCTTCATTTGGTCCTTATTTCATTTTCATCACATGTGTTGGAATCCCCAGAGGCCTGAGTAGAGGTCAAATTCCTAAGTCATTTTTATTATATACATATCTTTTTTAGGGTTTGACATGAACTAAAATCCTTTCAGAAATAGATGCATGATAGTGGTGAAAGTCCCCGGCATCCAAAATAATGTATTTTTTTGTATACATACTGATGGTCATCTTATTTTGTAGGTTTCCAGAATTAAACTCACCAATCATGTCAGAGGCATCTACATCATCTCCATCCGGGAGTCTAAAACTCCCCACTACTGTAGGCACCCGGGCAGCTGTCAGGATGAAGGTCGAGAAGGCCTTGGAAAATCTCCCATTAACAATGAATTATCTAAAGGGGACACTATCTTGGGATCAAAGGTTGATTCCAAGTTGTAGCTAATCACTGAAACAAGTGTAAGGATGTGGGCCAATATTCAAGACCTAGTAAAGATGATGTTCATTCAATGCACGACCGGAGATCCATTGGCCCTCAATGTGGCCAGCTCTGGGATCCTCAAGGCTGCTTACTTTCCCTACTTTGTGCAAGCTCTAGAGCTCATTCTCACTTTGGTAGAACACTATAACACGGCCATGCGGGCTGTCATGCTCACCGCCCTAGTTTCGACAGGTTACGCAATGCCTATGGTGTCTCTAGATGCTCCAAATTTTGCTGCAGCGCTGGGGATCTCCCAATTTGCTAACGCATCCATTCTCACCCAGTCTCTAGCCGTGGAAGAATTTCAGAAGCTAAAACACATGGCCCGATAATATCTCAATAAAAAATGGCTTAAGGTGCCAAAGAAGGATTTCAAAAAGATGAAGCTGGAGATCCCCCAGGTGGAATTTAAAGAAAGGATACAGATGGGGATCATCACACTATGCAAGGTCTTTGGAGAACCCCATGCCCAGGAATTCTTGGCATGGATGTACTATTTCTTTTTAGGAATCACCTTTGGCGGGCAAAATTTTAATTGGGCCACTATCATCGCCAATCACATGGACTCTCAGTTGGTCAAGGTCACCCGGACCCCCAAATTCTACATGACATCCTATGTTTTGTGGGCACTAGCACAAAAACGTCCTGTGACCTGGGGATTACTTACAACAGGTATGCTCAGAACTGGCATAGGCCAGAATGCTCAATGGGATTATTTCCCATAGGTCCAATGGGAGGCTAGCTTCCTCAGCTTCTTCCAAGTGAATGATGCCTTCATTTACTACAACCTCCTCACACCTACTCGAGACACTGGATATCGACTCTCCAAAGAAGCAATGAATTTGGTCAGCACTTATGGCCACTATTAGATTCAATATCAACAACATACATGCATTCGCGTGACCGAATTCTCTTGGAAACCCTATTTATTACCCAAACATTATGGGAATAAAATGATTCTCTTAGAGTACTGCAGACTGATCTGGGAGTTGCATGCCCTCTTCACAATGAAGAAGGTTAACAATGTCCCATTCCCAATCTCTTGTGAGAACTATTCTTGCAGCCTGGTAGCGGCTAAAGAAGTTGACAACAAACTTAAAAGTTTAGGGCTGGTAGAGTTTTATTTTGAGCAGAAGAATTTTGATCCGTTGGGAAAGATAGTGACGATAATTCCCCGGGCAGCCCCTCCACACGAGCTTCACATAGAAGATTTTTGGGAATATTTCCAGGACAATTTTGAGGTCCAAAAATGGCATTTCATCTGGATGACACAGGGGATGATGAAGTGGCTGGAGCTTCAAAAGTTCCCCAAGGACTTCTTAGACACTGGGTCCATAGAGGACCTATAATATAAAGAAAAGGAAGTAGACAAAATGACCCTCCCTCTGGTAAACTGGGATGCATCGGAGGGTCTGCCGATAGAGGACATCACCCACAATGTGATTGAATGCAGTCATGCATATTTTCAAAAGGTAAGTCTGAAAAGTACATGCAAGGTTGGTCCATTTATGCGGGGTTCAACTTCTAGGGCTGGAACCTCCTCATAGGGTGAGGATAGACGAAAGAGAAAAATAGGGACCCCATCTTAAGTCCCATCGATAGATCCCGTAGTGGAAAAAATTTAGAAAACTCTGGTGGCATCCCAACAAATGAAAGAAGAATTAATCACCCGGTTGGAAACCTCAACTATTATGGCCGGACCTATCCGCCCTCCCAATTCTCTTTCACTTGCAGAACTAATGGTCCAAGTGATAGAGACTGGAGCGGAGGAAGAGCAGGCAACCATGTTAGATGCAGGGCCCCCATTGATAACAAGGAGGAAGAAGAAAAGAATAGCCGATCCTCAGCCAAGGGTGGAGCCAGAGCTTGGGATGCCTAGCATCCCCAAAATATAGATTATTTCCTTGGACTCCCTGGAATTGGAAAATTAGCTCGAAGGTCCCCCAGAGACATCTTCTCTACACAATGACTTCAATGACATATTTAGGGTAGATGAAATTGTAAACTTACAAGGGGATATCAGGAAAGTGGTAGAGGAGATTGCCACCCACGATGAAGTAGTAATCCCCATTGAAGGGGAGACCCCAGAGAAAGAAGCTGCCATAGAGCAGGAAGCCCGGGTTAAAAAAGAAAAGGAGCTAGAATAGGTAAATGTCTCTGATGTACCAGAGATACAGGTTCTAGAGACCAACACCATGGAGGAAAGGCAAGTGCAGAATGAGAAATTGACATCTGCTGAGAGAACCTGACCTACAGGAGCAACTGTAGCCTTAGCCGCCATGCTCCAGACACCACCTCCTACCCCAAAGAAGGTAACATTTGGTGAGGTGATCATAGTGTCCCAAACACTTAATCTTGGCCCTGTACCTCCGCTACCTCTAGAAAATATTCCAATGGAGGGAGATATTCTGGCAGAAGAAGTCAAAGAAGAGAAGCAACAATAGCAAGGTGAGGGGTAGAACCCCAGGAATACAGATGTTGAATCTAACACTGCTAAGGAAATGAACATCGAGGCAGATGATACTAATGCCACTAAGGTGAATAATGTAGGTAGTCTAGAGGATACAGGAAAAGAGTCTGAAGAGACTCGAGACACTGGGAATGAACAACAAAACCCTAGAGGGGATTCACAAGATCAGACATTGGCAACGAGGCCACACCCTCCCCCACCACAATGGTTGTGGATTCTAGAAAGAGGAAGGCCCCTACACAAAAAAGGCCCATCTCTCCCTAGCTAAGATGATGGCACAAGCATAGGGGGCCCAAAGCAATAGAAGGCCCGGACCCTCCATTCCACTCAAACCGGTCTGGGCAGAGAGACATTTGCGGTAGTCACAACACCTCCCCTAGAGATAGATGCGACAGTGGCCAAAGCTGAAGACTATACAATAATGGAAGTACCTCTGGGGAGGAGAGACAAACATGGTGAGTTGGACCTATTAAAAGAGGCCAACCAGGAAATAGATGCCTGTTACAACAAGCAAGCCCATAAACTCAAGGAAGAGAGGGAAAATAATGCAAATCTCCTCGGGCTTTTGACGGAGCTGGCACAACCCATCACTGCTATTCCTCCAGAAGCTTCCACATCTAGAGAACCACTCCCACAGGGTGACATAGATGCACTAAGGGGTATGCAGAAGAAGGCTCAGGCTGTGGACAGATGGATCATCAAGAAAATAATGACTATAAGGCAATTTTTAGTTATGTTGCTTGCAGATCTTTACCAGATCAACAATCTCCTGAATTAGGTGAACGTCTCCACCACCCTATGGGAGGGAGACTTAGAAAAATATGAAGGATGGAAGACCGGGTTAGATGAAGTCTTTAACTCTGGGGAAGAAGCCATCACAAAGATGGGAATTTTGGGGGAAGAATCATTTGAGTCTGTCTGGGTCCAATACTCTAGACTTGGCCTCAAGATCGAGGTATGCAATCAACTTGTTAAGGCCCTAAGAGAGAAAGCAACTACGGCTCAGTATCCTTTGGGCCTATTTAAATCATTTTTTGTAAGGGTGTCACAAGTTGACCTCTTCACCACCGGAACATGCGCCCCAGAGGACTATGTCCTTAGTAAGTACGATGAGCTGATGGAGTCCCTGTATCAGTCTCCCGAGGACTTCAACGGAGGAAGGTTATCATGAATATCTAAGATTATTCTCCAGGATCATGATGCTGTAAAAATAGTAGATGAATTCTGGAATGGGGCCAGAGAAGTTGAAGAGAAGTACGAAGCTATCCATGACCGGTGGGATAGTATTAAGGATATAAACAAAGATGGCATTAGCCAAGTTTTTGAAGCATTTAAGAATAGTAAAGGGAAATAAAATTCTCTAGATTCTGGGGATTATCACCAGCAGGATGCATTCTTTTACATTCATTATTCTTTGAGCGTAAGCTCTGAGATCTCAAAGTCCCAGATCCAATAGGTTTACATACTTTTGATGACCCGTGTCCAGGTTCCTGGAGCCAATCGGTCATTATCAGGTAATCAATAAGGGTGTCAGAAAGTAGGTGACCCCAGCAAGGCGCGTCAGCTCAAAGGATGATTCTGACAGATGTTCTTCCCAAGGTGCCACTCTAGTATTAACTACCTGGTGCATCAAAGATAGTGAGATGCATATTGCATTGATGAGGCATGTAGCATCGAGCTTCAAAGAGATCAAATTTCTTCTTTCCTCCCTCTGGCACTCTTCTCGATGCTGATTCTTACATACTTCTCTTGTTATCTTATTCTTCTGACATGTTAGACCTCTGTTCTCTTCGAGGTTTTTGTAACGTGGTGCAGGTAGTACCGACCACCAAATATTGTATTTTATTGTTGAGTGTGCAGTTATATTAGGTCATTTTTAGGGAAACCTTTGTGAATAAATAATAAGCCTGACTTCATTTCAAGGGTCAGCGAAGTTAATGATTTTTCAGTCCATAGCAATAGAATTTCAGTACTTTCATTTTCTTGTCACAGAGCTCAATGCTCAGTAGTTCTTAGTAGTTCTTGGTAGATAGATTCTCCCTTGGAGTTTCTGATGTACACACCAGTGATGCTGGAAAACTATTAATGAAGAAGGAAGGATTCTCACAATGATGTTGTTGGTGTCTTGATCTCTGAGTTAATACTCTTTTGTGCCATATGTTTCTAATGTCCTTTGCTCTAATGTTTAAGTAGATTAACGAACTCTTCCCCTTTCTATTGAACATATATGAATCGTTGGTTCTGTATATGTTTAGTATTTAGTGTAGTTTGTTAGAGTATGGTTGATGTTTTGGATGTATGGGCATAACTATAAGTAGAATGAATAATCTTAACTCTGGCATATCTTTTAAAGTTTATTTGATAAACTAATGCATGCTTGCAGGGAACCCCGACCTAAATAAATCTCCAGAGAAGATGAGCCAAGAAAAACCAACTATCCCCCTGAACAAAATAGTCACACTCCCAACTTAGCTTCTGCACTGTCAAGACTCGACTCTCAGGTGCTTGAAGGCCTAGAGAATTTATTCCCCGGACAACCTTTATAGGTTAAGTTCACCAGTACCTCGGTGGAAACTTACCTCTGTTAGCGGGCTGGTCACAAAGTCACATCAACAGAGTCTAGAGCTACGCAATTGGCTTCTTAGCTATGTAGTTGGTCATATGGGATCCCTATTTAGGGTTTAGGATCACTATTTGCATGTTTAGGAAGCATGTTTGCATCTTATGTTTTCTCTTCTTCTTTTTATCTGATTAAAGGTTAAAATGGGTCCTAAACAATGAAAATGAACCCTAAACTTGGTTAATGAACCTAACATTTCAATTTCCAAGCCTAAAATGAACTCTCACATTTGATTTGGGCTCTTAAAATGAACTCCAACTATTTTAGTGTTACATGCAATCAAGCTTTTTCAAATTTCAATACAACTTGCAATCTAGCCTAACTAGGGGTTGAAATGGAACACATTGTGCAAGATCAAGTTGCTTAAGTTGATAAGGGACCTAAAATGAACATGCACATCTGATTTGGGTACCTAAAATGAACTTTGAACTAGTTTAGGATCAAATGCAGATTTTGTCCTTAAGGTGTTCCTCAATCATTTTCATGTACATGTAAGCTAATTATGGTTTCAAATTCACTTCAATCTTTCCAAATCAATCCCAAATGGCATAAGGAATGAACCCTATTTGTGTTTTTGATAGTATTACTATCTTAGATATGCAAAAGACCTCTGATTTTGCCTATTTTTATCACTTTTTAGGCCTTTGATCAGTAGATGCACACTTGGTTGCAGGTTCTGCATAGGTGGTCAAAAGCTGCATAGGTGGTAGCCTATTTTTGCACAGGTGGTAGCCTATTCCTGCACAGGTGGTAAATTTGATTTTTTCCAAGCAAATTTTTGACTTTCTGCATTCCTAAACCTGTTCTGCACTTAGTATACTAGATTTTTGTTTTACTGATGATTTGTGCAGCATGTTGGTAATGGTGGGATGAAAAATGAATAATTAAAAACTACTAATGGTTTTAATGCAGGATGTTTGTAGAAGACCTTGTATTTTCTAAAACTTTCATGTGTGTTTTTGGTAGTTAGCAAACACTTCAGCTTGGTGCTTTAAAATGAACCATTTCATTCATGTGCTTGAAGTGTCTTTTAGCTTGTAAACCCAAGGAAATGTATGGATGTATCCTCTCCCCTCACCTTCATGGAACTTGGGTGTAAGAGAAATCCATGCAAGTCCTTTAGTGTGGCTACCTCCCAAGTTCTTTAGTAGAGCCAGTGAGAGTGGATGCCCAATCTGTAATAGGCTAAAGCCAAGCCCATCCAAACTAGGATACAAAAGATGTCATTGTGATTAATCACACAATGAACATGTGTTGAATCATTATACCAGGAAGAAAATCTCCCTCAGTACCCTTGTGGTGCGTTAAAACCTACGAAACATAACTTCCATAGGTTGGGAGGCCTCCATAACAGAGTTAATCTGCTACATGTATAACTACCCGAACAGATGCCCTTACTAAACACCATGTCATAGTATCCAAAAAACTTCTATCTATTGGCACAGAAGGTCGGAGACCAACTATGATGCCCCAGACTTTTGCATCTATTAGTCGAGACTAAAATCACTTGGGAAGTGATGACCCTTGGGACTTGAAGCTTGGAGTGCCTGAGAAGTGAGTGCAATGTGAGGAGGATCCCGTGCCTCCAAGCTTCTAGGTTGTCTGCTATTACTAAGCGCGGATGAAATTTAGTTCAAGTGGGGATTCAACAAATACTGTCCTTGCTATCCTTAGGAAGTGGTGTGTTTATTCATTTTTACAAAAACCATTCTAAATGACGTGTCTTGTGTGAGTGTTCAAATTTTAATAAAAATAACAAAATCTTAAAAACACTCTCCTTAAAGAACACTTTTTTCCAAATCAATCTTCAAAAGCAATCAAATGGTCCAAAACACACCTTGTCTTTGAGTAAACATATGGAACCTTGAACTTTTCACTTGGAGCCTCTTGGCATGCTTGATAGCCTTCATATTGCATATTCATGACCTAATCTCCTTGCATTTGCATTTCAAAACATCCTTTGCATTATAGACCTCATTACAATCCTCATTATAGTCCCTTTTGCATAAGTCCTAATCATAGTCCTCTTGCATACATAGCTCATTTTAGATCCTCTTTAAAAACTTTGCAATCAATCCTAGAAAGTATCCAAATCATAGAGCATTTCTTTATGGCGCTGAAAATAGGATCTTGACTTGGTCCCTTTTGTCCCAAAAATTTCATACCCCCCTTCCTTATCAATTGGTCATATTTCACCTTTGTCATGATACATTTGACCTAAGCCCTTTTATCAAGCTTGTCCCTTGTCCCTCAATCCTTTTTTTCAAATCAAGATTCTTATTCAATCTCATGAGGTTATGCTTTTAGGTTTTTCTCCTTTCCAAAGATTAATTGTCAAAGTCCAAAAAAACCAAAAACATAGTTTCATAAACCTTAGATTGCATTTTCATAATCTCCTTGCATTTCAAGAGTTGCATTTGAAAGTTTTCATTTCCAAAAATTCAAAAATTCCAAAAAAATCTTGCATTTGCATACAGTAATCATGCCAATTTTCACAAGATCTCAAGCATCCAAAATGCAACAAGATCCTTATCTACCTATCTTTACATCACAAACAGACTCACAATTACCTTTTGATCCAAGGCAAGGTGTTGCATATCAGAATCAAACTGACCTAATCATCATGCAACCATCGGAAGAAGTGCATCAAACATTTCATGACCCAAGACATGTCACATTTCCTCAAGGACCTACTCCAAGCAATGATCTATGCAACATGGGATATCCTTCAAATACTTCCCCAAACTTTGGCACTATTTAGTGGGGACCTCCCCCAACCTTTGAACCAATTTTTGTACCTATGCCACCTGGCCAAGGTAGTGTTCCCCCTACACTTGAGGAGGAATACCAACAAACTTCTCAAATCAATAAAGTCCAACCCAATTATCTGCAAAAACAACCTATGCATAACATAGATATCAGATCTTATCAACCTCCACCACCACCATAAGATAATCAAGATCCTAGAAATGCCTCAAGTACCTCTTTGGATTCTGGAGACTCACATGTAACATTTTCTTCCTTCAAAGATTTACCTAAATAGGAGATTGACGAATCCATTAAAAACAAAAAAATTTAGTAGACATTAACGTATCTCATGACTCAAGATTCAAGACAATATATCAAAGCAATACAAAGGACAAATCCTCAATTATTATTGGAATATATAAATCCCCCACAATCTAATTTGGAAGAGAATCAAGCCTTAGTGGTTTGGGATAGAGAAAAGAGAGAGCAACCCTTCGATGAGTCAACTATGGTGGCTACACAAAAAAAACAACAAAATGATTTAATTGTCGATATTCCTCCAAAGGAATAGTATATACCATTGGACAATCCTTTATTTGAAGATGTAGCACTCCCTCCTCCAGAGACGGTGGATACTACAAAGGTCCCCAAGAAATGTCCTCAAAGAACATGGAAGATTGATTTTAAGAATTGCTTGCCCAAATGATCAAATGAAACATTCACATTTCCTTGGGGAATGCCAGATGTACCTGATTTTGAATAAACACAACAAAGTGGTCCTCCTTTGGTAACACATACAACATTCCTAGGAAGTACTTCAAATTAAACAAAATCCAAAGGACCATTTAATGAACCACCAAGGGTACCCACATTTGATGTATCTAATGTGACTACTACAACTATACCAAATCAGTTGCAAGATGAAAAGAAGAAGAGCCTCGTTGATATCACACCAATTCCACCTAAGGTGACTCAACAAGAACATATCACACAAAAATTGCAACAAGCCCAAGTGGCTCAACAAGCACCACCTATGGATGTAGTACAACCAGTGAAACAACCATTTGTAGCACAAATTAACATGATGTCTCAAGCGCAACCTTCAAAACATAAGACTGTGAATCTTGATGATATACTTGCACCACTTGGATTTCAACAAGATCATAACATGAAACAATCAACAATGCAGATGGGTCAAGAATCTCATCCTGTCACACAACATGTGAAAGGTCCAAAGGTGAAACAAGTGCACCCACAACAACAACAACATATCCAAAAGTATGTACAACAACAACAACATGCTCTACAATAGAAATATGCTCAACAACAACAACAACAACAACAACAACAACAACAAAAACAAAAACATGCTCTAAAACAACAATATGTACAGCAACATCAACATGCTTTACAACAATAGTATGCTCAAAAATAATGACAACAACATGTTCAACAACAACAACATTTTCAACAACAATACATTCCTCAGTGATAACCATATGTTGCACAACAACAAAATATGTCACAACAACAACAACATGTGGTGCAAACTCAACAACAACAGTATGCACCAAGATATCAACAAAAAGTTTGTCAACCATACTATGTGACACAAGGTCAACAATATAATCTTCCACCAATAAATCAACAACATGTAGAAGATCCCCAACAACATGCCAGACCACATGTGGCATCAATCCATGAAATCTCATCTGAATCATCAGAATCAGATCGGGCCTTATAATATAGTCGATGTTCAATCTCTTCTAAGAGGACACATCGTTCTGATACACGTGGCAAAGCTATGAATTCTTCACAGAATGCAGACATGATTAAACAAATCTAACACTTGCAGATATAACTGAATGATATACAATTCAAGGACAAGAAGATGCTTTATATGGAACAGGACCTATGTCCTAATCCATTTGATTCAAGCATTTACATGCCTCCTTTTCTAAAGAATTTTGAGGTACTCAAATTTGAAAAGTACAAAGGAAAAGGTAATCCAATTGATCACATTCGGGAATTTTATACTTCTTTCATCGAGGTTCATAATGATGACTTGTACCTCATGTGACTCTTTCCTCAAAGCCTTGGGGGTCAAGCAATGGAGTGGTACTCTAAATTACCCGACAATATCAAGTCTTGGAAAGAATTAGCCAACAAATTCATCTCTCACTTTGCGTTCAACATATCAAGTGAGGTTATGCTGACTGATTTGTGCACAATAAAGAAAAAGGTTGGAGAATCATTTATGACCTTCCTGTTGTTATGGAGGAGTTTGGTTAGTCAATGCCCTTTTGATGTGCCAGAAGAACAACAAATATGATTATTTATCCAAAATTTGGTACCTAAAATGATGTATGAGCTTAAAATCAAATGCCCAAATACCAATCAAAAGCTCATGAAAAAGGAATTGACATTGAAGATGCTCTTATTGAAAAAGGAGTATTAAAAATCAACAAGGACAATCAGAATGCAAGCACTTCAAGTGACAAGCTGAAATTTTGGTCTCAGAATAAAAATGTCAAAAATGACGGTGTTGTCACTGCACAAACAGGTAATGCGACACAACAGAAAGTGAATCTCAAAGGACCTACTATCACAAATACGCAAACACCAACTCAAGCACCGCCTTTAGTGCCAGCTCCAACACAACCTCAAGCACAAATGAATTATCCCATGCAACAAAATTGGTAGTGTCGACCACTGAGAAATAGAGATGGACCACAAAGATAGTTCACACCATTGGGTAAACCTCTTCACTTGGTGTTACAACAGTTATTGCAAAACAATTATATTTAATTACCCGAGATCTACGATCCCGCAGCAGTTAAACCCCCTTGGTGGGATGACAACAAATATTGCGATTACCATTGGACAAAGGGACATAGAACTAATTCCTACTACCAATTAAAACATAAAGTCCAAGACCTCAATGATCAAGGTGTGATTGAAGTTGAACCCACGACGGGACCTTCCAACACTGACCATACTATTTTCACAAATCCTTTGATGGATCATGAATAGGGAAATGCCTCTACATCAAATTTAAATTCCAAGAACAATGTCAATTATACTTGGATCGACCATGACTATACCATCAATTTCTTCTTTGAGGCCTATTCGTGTGTGTCCACTCTAACCTTCTGAGATAGTAACCCTCAATGGATAGTCAAAAATTCAGCAGACATTAACGTATCTCATGACTCAAGATCCAAGATGATATATCAAAGCAATACAAAGGACAAATCCGCAATTATTCTTGGAATATCAAAATCCCCCACAATATACTTTGGAAGAGAATCAAGCCTTAGTGGTTTGGGATAGAGAAAAGAAAGAACAACCCTTCGATGAGTCAACTATGGTGGCTACACAAAAAATACAACAAAATGATTTAATTGTCGATATTCCTCCAAAGGAATAGTATATACCATTGGACAATCCTTTATTTGAAGAGGTAGCACTCCCTCCTTCAGAGATGGTGGATGCTACAAAGGTCCCCAAGAAAGGTCCTCAAAGAACATGGAAGATTAATTTTAAGAATTGCTTGCCCAAATGATCAAATGAAATGTTCGCATTTCCTTGGGGAATGCCAGCTATACCCCCTTTTGAAGAAACACAACCAAGTGGTCCTCCTTTGGTAACACATACAACATTCCTAGGAAGTACTTCAAATTCAACAACATCCAAAGGACCATTTAATGAACCACCAAGGGTACCCACATTTGATGTATCTAATGTGACTACTACAACTATACCAAATCAGTTGCAAGATCAAAAGAACAAGAGCCTCGTTGATATCACACAAATTCCACCTAAGGTGACTCAACAAGCACATATCACACAACAAGTGAAACAAGCCCAAGTGGATCAACAAGCACCACCTATGGATGTAGTACAACTAGTGCAAAAACCATTTGTAGCACAAATTGACATGATGTCTCAAGCACAACCATCAAAATGTAAGACTGCAAATCTTGATGGTATACTTGCACCGCTTGGATTTCAACAAGATCATAACATGCAAAAATCAACAATGCAGATGGGTCAAGAATCTCATCCTATCACACAACATGTGAAAGGTCCAAAGGTGCAACAAGTGCACCCACAACAACAACAACATATCCAATAGTATGTACAAAAAAAACATGCTCTACAATAGCAATATGCTCAACAACAACAACATGCTCTACACAAACAATATGTACAACAACATCAACATGCTTTACAATAATAGTATGCGCGACAACAATGAAAACAACATGTTCAACAACAATACATTCCATAGTGCCAATCATATATTGCAGAACAGAAAAATGTGTCACAACAATAATAACATGTGGTGTAAACTCAACAACAACAGTATGCACCAAGATATCAAAAAAAAGTTTCTCAACCATACTATGTGACACAAGGTCAACAATATAATCTTCCACCAATAAATCAATAACATGTGGAAGATCCTGAACAACATGCCATACCACAGGTTGCGTCAATCCATGACATCTCATCTAAATCATCAGAATCAGATTGGTCCTCAGAATATAGTCGACATTTGATCGCTTCTAAGTGGACACATCGTTATGATACACGTGGTAAAGCTGTGAAGTCTTCCCAGAATGCAGACATGATTCAAAAAATCCAACACTTTCAGAAACAACTGAATGATCTAAAATTCAAGGACAAGAAGATGCTTTATATGGAATGGGACCTATGTCCTAATCCATTTGATTCAAGCAATTACATGCCTCCTTTTCCACACAATTTTGAGGTACTCAAATTTGAAAAGTACAAAGGAAAAGGTAATCCAATTGATCACATTTAGGAATTTTATACTTCTTGCATTGAGGTTCACAATGATGACACGTACCTCATGCGAATCTTTCCTCGAAGCCTTGGGGGTCAAGCAATGGAGTGGTACTCTAAATTACCCAGCAATATCAGGTCTTGGAAAGAATTAGCTGACAAATTCATCTCTCACTTTGTGTTTAACATATCAAGTGAGGTTATGCTGACTGATTTGTGCACAACCAAGCAAAAGGTTGGAGAATTGTTTATGACCTTCTTGTTGCGATGGACGAGTTTGGTTAGTCAATGCCCTTTTGATGTGCCAGAAAAACAACAAATACAATTATTTATCCAAAATTTGGTACCTAAAATGATGTATGAGCTCAAAATCAAACACCCAAGTACCATTCAAAAGCTCATGAAAAAAGGAATTGACATTGAAGATACTCTTATTGAAAAAGGAGTATTAAAAATCAACAAGGACAATCAGAATGTGATTACTTCAAGTGACAAGCTGAAATTTTGGTCTCAGAATAAAAATGTCAAAAATGATGGCGTTGTCGATGCACAGACAGTTAATGCAACACAACAAAAAGTGAGTCTCAAAGGACCTACTATCACAAATATGCAAACACCGACTCAAGCACCACCTCTAGCGCCAGCTCCAACACAACCTCAAGCACAAACGAATGATACCACACAACAAAATTGATAGTGTCGACCACCGAGAAACAGAGATGGACCACAAAGATAGTTCATGCCATTGGGTGAACCTCTTCACTTGGTGTTACAACAGTTATTGCAAAACAATTATATTCAATTACCTGAGATCTACAATCCCGCAATATTTAAACCCCCTTGGTGGGATGACAACAAATATTGCGATTACCATTGGACAAAGGGACATAGAACCAATTCCTGCTACCAATTAAAACATAAATTCCAAGACCTCATTGGTCAAGGTGTTATTGAAGTTGAACCCACGACAGGATCTTCCAACACTGACCATACTATTTTCACAAATCCTTTGGTGGATCATGAATAGGAAAATGCCTCTATGTCAAATTCAAATTCCAAGAACAATGCCAATTATACCCAGACCGACCATGACTATACCATCAATTGCTTCTCTGAGGCCGATTCGCATGTGTCCACTCTAACCTTCCAGGATAGTAACCCTCAATGCACATTCACTACCCATTCTACCAAGATTATTGTGCCTATCACACCATCTAAACCCAAGGTACCTTCAGATTACAACCTTGTCGACCAGCTTGGTAAGAACCCTACCTTGATATCAATCCTTGATCTGCTGCACACATCCCGCTAGCACAAGGAAGTCCTTGACAAAGCTTTGAAAGAGTCCACTATCCTGACCGATATTGACACTAACTAGTTTCAGGCCATGATGGGGCACTTCTCTACATCCTAGCATGTCACATTTTCAAAAGATGATGTTCCACATGATCATCTTGGCTATAATAACCCTCTCCATCTCAAAGTCTTTGTGCATAATGCCAAAATCTGACGAGTCATGATAGATGGTGGAGCAGGACTTAACATCTGCACTTTAAAGGTCATTCTTGATCTTGGCTACAATGAGAGTGATATTGATCCTTCTAGGAGAATCACAATAAAGGCATATGATGACGTTGAACGTCCTTCCAAAGGAGTCATCATACTACCCATCAGAATTGGTTTGGTTACTAAAAAAACATTGCTGCAAGTTCTGGATCTAGACTTGCCCTACAACATGATCTTAGGACACCCATGGATCCAAGCCAGGAAGGCAGTTCCCTCCACGTAACATCAATGTCTGAAATTATTTCATAATGGATCTAAGATCACTATCCCATGTGATCCTAACCCTTTCCAATTTTGTGCTAATCTGAGAGAAGGGCCCTCCCAACAAGTTCCTACCAACAGCGAAGCCGCCCCATCCAATTCCTGCAAATATGTTGATGCAGCCACCCTTGAAAAAATGGTCAAAGGATAGATGAAGATTGAAGATAAGGGTTGTGGAGAGTATACCATGGAACAAGCCTTTCATATTGGGAAACTCCCTCTCTCCCCAAAATCTTATGGAAAACCAAAATTATTGCAAAAACAACCACCCAAGGCCACCATGAAGGTTATGCCCCCGCCTACATTCACTAGGTGGGGAGTGTTACCCCAATTTTCTCATGTTATGTAAAATTGGCTACGGGTGGAGTGAAATGAGGCTCCCATAAGGGTTGAGCCCAGCCTATGAAATCTTTAAATTTTCTAGTCTTGGTTGTGTCCTCTGTAATCTTTTTAGCTCTTTGGTTTGTCTTGTTCATGAAAAATAACCTAAGTATGCAAAAAAACCTATATGAATTTGGTATAAACCCTAGTTGCTCGACCATGCCTTTATTTTTTCTCATTACCTTTTTGGGCCCCTTAAGTTCCTTAAATTCCATGTGCATATTATGCCTTGCCTTTAGTCTCTTAGTCGCATAATGAAAACCAAATATTCTTATTTGTCTGGTGATCCTAAGATTATCTTAGTCGCATGGTCTCTGTAAGGAAAGGAATATTCTCATTTGATCTGGAGACTGAGCGATAGTCATTAGATCATGTTTGATCAAAACACAGTTGCATGATCTCATGAAGTGACTTGGAGTTAACAGAATATTGAGAGATCTCATGACTCAATGAATTTTTCTAACCCGTGGATATAACTTATGTTTAGGCTAGGTCAGGTTAAAGCCTTTCAGTCGCTAGGTCTTGTGATGGAATCAAGGTTAAGAAAAATGACCAGATATCACAAGACTGCATTATCGCCAGGTCTCTAAATGAATTCATGGTTAAGGATGGGTTAAGTCGAGATTAGTGTTGATGTCAGTGTCAGAGGTGACAAGGAAAGTGTAACCAAATAATAGGGGGACGCGTGTCGTAATAGGCCCAATTTTTGTATGCTCAGTCTCCAAGTTTCGTAATAGAAACAAAATATTCCATATTATCTGGCGACTTTGAGATTTCCTTCAGTCTCCAAGTCTCATAAGGAAAAGGAATATGACAAAGTCATTTAGAGACTTCCTGATAGCCATTTATCTTGATCAGATCTTACAGTTGTCGCCAAGTCTCCGAATGATTTCACATTTTATGAAATGGTAAGGATATTATGCGACTGCATTCTCACCAGTTCTCGTAAAGAATCCAAGGTTAAGAAAAAGGTCTGGAGACTCAAAGACATAAGGGAAAGATGATAACCTGGGTAAATGATGGGTTAGTTATGAGTCAAGGAAAAATTCAAAGAATGAAGATCGACGACTGTAATTTAAGGAGGATAGAGATTCAAATATCAACCATTGACCAAGATCCTTTGCTACCTGTGACCGTTAAAGTTTAAATATTCAAATATATGAATATCTGGTTCTCAGAGTTCATGGCGGTGGCATGATTTCTCAGGAATTTGACAGAGAGACGGATTGAGCCGACTTCTCAGAGCTACATTTATGGTGATAGGAAAGATGTTCAAAGATATCAGATTGAACAAGATATTTTTGTGGCATTGATGAGAAAAATTGATATTATTAGGGTTTCTAATTATACTATTGCAAATATATTGTAACCCTAATTCCTGAATCAGATTGTCTCCTGAGCCTGCGTGCTAGAGGAGTAATGTATATAAGTTAGTTTCAGAGATTTTTAGCTTAGAATTTTCCAGTTGATGAAAAATATATGTGGCATTTCTCTGCCTTCTGGTTTTCAGTAGTTGTAAATTTTTCATTGATATTCAGATATTGCAAGGTATTCTATGACATCCTTTCTGCCCCCATGTCTTCCTTGTCTAAATTTTTCTTATTGAATTAAGTATATTGAATATTTTCAGAGATATCTTAGGGTTCCAGAGCCTTCTTCCTTTCTATAACTCATGCAAACTCTTGTGGATGATTTGATTTGAATGAGTTTGTGGATATTCTTCAATCCCTTTTCACTCTATCTCATTCATGTGCCTAGTTGCAGATTGAATGTTTGTTCACAGGTTGTAGTCTGTGTCTAAATTTTTTAGGAAATCTATTGTTTGTGAAATATTTTCTTTCCTTGATTAGCCTCTTTCTATTTCAGACCTCTCTATGAAATATTTATGTAAACCTATTCATATATTTGTGTTCTCCTAGACCTAAGTTTGTGTGCTGATCTCACTCATTGTGCTGTGATTCATAATTACCTTTGGTGTATCACCTAGTAGTATAATATACTTTTAGTTATTTCCCTTCTATGCATTCTTTCTATCCCTTTTCCCTCAAGAATTTACTTTCATGTTAAGAAGAAAATTTGGGTGATTATCCAAGAGGAACCAGCCTAGAGCCTGGAGGTCTTATTTCAATTAGAAAAGGTCCCACAACTTGGAAATGATTCCCATTTTATACTTGGTTATCAAGACTATGAGAGCTTGAAAGGGTGCCAAATTTAGTGTATAACAATTCTGGCACGCCCGGTGGGACATAAAGGAAGTTTATTTTCAAGATATGCTATCTTTGATATATTGATTGCATAGTACAGAATTGGAAGAGGTTGTTCCTATCAAGTATATCTTGTGACTCCATTGGTGAAGATTAGAAGATCCAGTCTTGTTCAAAGTATATGAGAAAGATCGAGACAAGAAGCTCAAAATCTTCTGAGTTCTTATAGCTGCCCTGAATAAGAAAATATAAAGGGAGATCATCTCAAAGAACACCCCCTACAAGGAGGGTATAGTTTACACCACCTGGTACTTCAGAGAGGAGACCTTTTCCTTTTCATTTTAGAAGAAGAGGAAGATCTCTAACTAGAGAGATACAAGAAGATTCAACTCCACCCTTGAATACAACTCACATAGTTGCTGCTCAGCAAATCATAGCTCCTGCAATGGCTAGGCAATTTTCTTTTGCCGCCTTCAATCAAGGAAGTCTGTTAAAATTTTCTCAACATCATGATGTGCCCTTGGTAGCAATCAAAAGTCTACTTGATTTCACAGGTGAAGGACAAACAACAACTTTTGAACACATAATATATGTGACTACTATTTGTAGTATACATAATATCACATAAGAACATGTGGCTACCATCCTTTTAGCAGCCTCTTTCAAGGTAAGGCCTTAGAATGGTTTAAAACTCTAGCTGTTGGTTCTATTAATTCATGGGATGGATTAGGAGATGCATTAAGTAGATACTTTGAAGATAAATCACATAACTTATCTTTGGTTGAGAAACTAAAAACCATAAGGAGAGATCCTCAAGAACGGATGACAGATTTCAATAATAGATTCCTCTAAAAATGGAATAGAATCTTAGTCTTAGTAAGGTCATAAAATGCCCATGATTTCCTCATTACCTCAGGCTTTTGAAATAGTTGTCAAGGCTAAAAATTGTTTAATCCAGGCAGGCACGTTAGCCAGAAGGCCACCCATGCCTATTTTTCCTAACCTCCATCCCACTGCACCTCTGCAAATACCTCTTTTTACCCCTATACACACTGTTATAGCACCTAATGCTACTACTAGCTATGAGAAATCAAAATTAGTCCCTTCTGTTAGCTCTTTTTCTTGTATCCTTTAGTTCTAAAAGAGAATATGCAAACTAGACTTGGGGATCTTAGTCCAACTCACATGAATCTACTTCTTCATACAAATTGAGGGGTAAGAAAAGGCTAATTGATGAGGACTTGATCCTCCTTCTGCTTCGAGTTCCACACACTCAGGAGGGTGCACCTAAAACATAATAAATCTGCATACATAAACACTTTCTCACTAAAACCTTTTATGCAGACATGAAAATCAGTGGATAGTTCAACTCAACCAATCTGATGCGGGATCCCACCTACATGTTTTTCTAAGAACTAGGAAAATGGTCAATGTGACAACAAGGATATTCACCCTTCTTCTCTTCGAACCCAGAGGCTCAGGTTGGCTAACCTATCAGATTCACTTCTACAAAGAATCACCAAAAGCATTTGCACTATTCAATGCAAGTCATACACATTTCTACTCTTGAACAAGAAAGGGAAAATGGTTTGAATTTAATGATTTGATGATGAAAATGCATAACCAGCAAAGGACCAGTGTCTTATCTATTGGGCAACAGAGTCAAACAAATATGCATTCCCAGAAAACCCCAACTTCAAACTCAAAGAAACCGAATGAAATGCCTTACAATCCATTCTTATCATTTCAATATCTGGACATCAAATTTATGTGTTGATCCTAAACTCTCAGAAATTGCATTCAAGATTTAATCTCTCCTTGAAAGAAACTCAAAAAAAAAAAACCACAGCCACCTTGTAATTGGTGTATTAACATGCCTTACAGATTAATACACAAGAATTAACACCAAGCACACAAAGACATCAGACATATATTTGAACAGGGATTCCATCGTTCTTTATTGAAATTCATCTGGAACTGAACATTGCAAGACCATGAACACAAAGAAATAAAACTCAAAAAGCTAGAATACTGCCTATCAGCATAATTTTCACCATCCTTTGTTACAGTGGAGAAAAAACTAGATATAGGAGAAAGGAAAAAACAAAATTCATCACCGACACCTGTCTGTCCCCAAAAAATATCAGCAATAAATCTAATTGAAATTTTGAAAATTTGATTTGATTTTCCTTCAATTGGTCTGCAAAATCATCTTCTTCATTCCGAGAACTTTTCGAAAACATATAATACTCTATGGTTTGGACAAGATTTGCCCTCTGAAACTTTAATTCAAGCTTGCTTTCCCATGCAGATTTTCATTTTAAAATTTGAAATATTTGCATTTGAATTTAATCATATTTCAATAGTTAAAGTATTGAAATGAGACAAATTAAACTTTAATATTCCCCTTTTTCTATATTTTGTCTCGTTGTGACACTTGTCACCTAGGCTTAATGGCTTAATGGGTAGATAGTGAGCATATTTCCATTAAGCCATTAAGCTGACCCTTGGTTCTTGTTGAAGCTACTCACCTTTTAACCCTTTGCCATTTGTGATGGATTTAATCAAATATTTCCATTAATTCATTATTTCTCCAGGATGCACTAGAATGTGACACTTGTCGCAAGGGCTTAATGGCTTAATGGTTAGATAGTGTGCATCTTTCCATTAAGCCATTAAGCAAACCTTTGATGTTTTTCCAACTTGCACACTAGTTAACTCACTTGCCATTTGTGATGGATTTAATCAAATATTTCCATTAATTAATTATTTCTCCAGGATGCACCAGAATGTGACACTTGTCGCAAGGGCTTAATGGCTTAATGGTTATATAGTGTGCATCTTTCCATTAAGCCATTAAGCTAACCATTGATTTTCATAAAAACATGCACACTGGTTAACCCATTTGTTGAAAGAATTTCAAAATAAAAAATATATAAAATCTACACATCTCACCAGAATGCGCCAAGTGTCACCCTCTGATTGGTCTGTAGGTCCACTTGGCGCCACGTGTCAATTTCTGATTGGTGCCTCTGAACTACATTTGACTTGCGCCACTTGGTGCCTACTAGGCACCACATGGCGTCCTCTGATTCGCTGACTGATCCACTAGGTGCCACTTGTCATTTGTACTTTTTTGTCCAAAATTAGTGGGCCCTGGTGCACACTAATTCTCCAGCCAAGAGGCCCACCAAATGGCCTCATGGTTCTTTTACTTATTTCAGTATTGAGCACAGTAGTATAAAAAGATCAAAACAATCCCAGGCATTCCCATTGTGGGATAATGTTTTTACACTTCTCAAGCCTGGAAGCGTTTTCCCTCTACGCAAAGCTTCTTCTATTGTTTCCTGTGCAACATAGATCCATCTTTCACCCATTGCGCAGACATCCTTCAACATGGCATTTTATCTCAAGCATTTGTATTGGCAAATTTTAATGTTTTACTACCTCCCTCACTGCGTGGGCTTCTACCTTTGGAATTGCACATGTGTCTCTATTTTAACATTTAACAAAATCCTCCTTCAAATGCTATGCAAGCATCCAAATTGGTGATGCTGGCTTTCTACTAAAACCGCATAGCTAGCTGTCTCTTCATCAAATCCACCTGCCAAATTGGCAAACGGTTTTACACTATCGATGGTTATTAGAAAATAACCCCCAAATTTGTTAAGTGTGGGCTGAGTGTTTATTCTGCACAATCTCTCTCTAACTCCCTGTGCTAGATGCCTCCACTGTCTGCTGTCTGCGCTGAATTTCAATAAGTTTTACATGCTTTCCTTATGCATTGGCACTAAAACTGCTAACTGCATTGGTTTGGAAGCTTGCACCCTCCTCCAAATAGAGAACATGCCCTGTCTATACTTCCACAAATGCATTGGCAGGGAGGCTGCTAGCGAAGGTTGTTGAATTGGGCTTTACATCTGCCAATTGCATTGCTTGCAAGTTTCTAACTTCACACCAACAAATCCATTTTGTTCACATCCTTCAATCATCATCCCATGAGATGGCATCTCCTTAAGGTGTCCTACCAAATAGTTCATGTGTTTTGTTTGTATTTCTACGCTATGTACAGACAGGGAGGATGCCGACCACGGGCTGGGAGTATGCTGGCAAAGTTGTTGAATCTTGGATTTACACCAGCCGTTTTGCATTCTTGAAAACATTTGTGGAATGTGGCTTTACACCTGTGGATTGCATGCTTGAAAGTTTCTTAAGCCTTTCTTCAATCATCACATGGATTAATATTATAATTTGGGAGATTTTAATATCCCTTAAGCCATCCTCCATCTAAAAAATAAAAATGTCTTTCCATTAAATGTGTTGGCTGTTCAAATTGCAGTTTAACATGTCTTAAATGCAGACATATAATGCATGGGCATCCTTTTCTGTGTTGTTGAAATCCACCACAGACATTATAATGCCCAGCTGAATTGGGTACAAATGCTGCAAGCTCATGGGCTTTAAAGCACGTCAAACATACCTTCTCCAATACATCTGCAAAAATAAAGGGCATGTTGGTACTCTCAAATTTGGAACAAATTTGGAGTGACCATGTTAAGTTTTTTCAGTTAAGCACAGTAAGTACCCTTGAAAACTTTGATGAGATGGCTCAGTTGAAATGCTTGTAAGGATGCCCAGATGATTTTCATGAGGTGCCAATTGGGAAGAAGGTTTAGTACCTTCCATTTGGCATATGCAGTGGGTTCTACCTCTTAAATTCCAATTCTGACATGTTTAGGGAGTAGTCATTTTAAGGGGATCACCTAATTCTGCATTGTGCTAAGGTGTCATCTTGCTGTTCGGGGCCTAGTTTGTTTCTGAATATCTTGTACCCTGTTGAGTTTCTTGAGCCATCACTTTGGGAATGTGTTATATGCATATTAGAGAGCTTATGTTTTAGATCTCAAGTCATTATCAATCCATTTGAGCAATTTGCCAGTCTGATTCTATTAGCACTTTGTTAAGTTTCCAAAAGTTGTTGAATGCAGATTTCTGAATACCTCATTTTGAAGGCCTGCATCTTTGATCAGATGGATAGGTATGACATCATGGTGTGTTCCTGAATATTGTAGGCATGAAAAGGAATCAATATTTCTAGTTTGCAGATCCCTATGAAATCAGATGACAAGTTTTTTATAACCATTCCATTGGTGAATAATTCTGATTTCCAGAGTTTTCAAGTACAAAATTGCTATGTTGTCCACTTTGAGGTCTTGAAAATCTATACCCGGGTGAACATTTTGGATAATTGACTTTTCCCTTGTATTGAAAACATAATAGTGTACTCACCTGAGGATTTACAAATCCTTTCCAATCTAGTTATGCACTTTTCCAGAGCCTTTCCATTTCCAATTAATTAAAGTTTCACTGAAAATACAAAATTCAGAACTAAGTGGCATACTTTGTGGTTTCCCTATTTGCACCCTATTCAAGGTCAGACACAATTGAAAGTTGATCTGCATTGTAGACCTAGGAGTGAACTCATCTGAAGATTCCCAAACTTTGACCAATCCGGTTGATTACTTCTCCATGCTAATTCCATATTTAGTTTCTACTTTTTCACTGTGTTAAAGTTCAGAAAAGTGTTAAGATGCTAACATTTGCAGATTGGTATCAGTTGAATAGTTTTTTTTCAGAGGAAGACAACTGAGGATTCATGTTCCATGTATGAATTTGATTCTATGTCCAGAGGTTGAAATTCTAAAGGATCTTTTTGATGGGTTTGCAAGTTCAGTTTCTGAGGCAGTTTATTTAGTTTGCAATGCAGAACAGAACTAAGTTTGCAAATTAATCATTTTATGAGAGTGGTAACTTTATGTTTGAATGTTATTCTCAAGATCCGATTGTGGGACCATTTTCATTTCATATGAATGTACTATTTGACCTAATGGTGAGATTTCAGAGCTTGTTTCAATGTTTTTGCAATGGTCGATCTGAAGGAGATTTATGTTGTTTCAGCATTTGCACCTACACAAGTTTTCTAAATTGCTAAGTTTGATCAGTTGCATATTGTGCTAGAGGATGAATCTGAAGATGCCCTTTTGCATGCATGCTCATTGTAGATGAATGAGGCTTCCTGGCATGTGTCAGGACCGGATTGTTTGTTGCAGTCAATTTTTTACACCAGTTCTAGAGGCCAGCTGCTATTTATAAAATCGGTTTGCAGAGGTGTGGAAGATTGATTTCTTATACCAATCGGATATTTTGTGATCTAGTTGGCTATGTTGGGACAATTTGAAGATGAAAATGGTTTTCAGAAGTAGCAATGCTCGAACTATGTCGCATGATTTATTAAAGTTTAATATTCATCTTATGTGATTAAAGTGACCACTCAGTGCATCAAAGGCTACAAATGCATGATTGAAAGCTTGCGTTGGAATGCAGAGAATGAGGAAGTCTTGAACATCAAAAACATAAACATTGCGAATTACATGAAGATCAAATGTTTGTGCAATATATTTCCATGGAGCCCCAGCTAGATATAGTATAAAGGACTATTAAAACTTTAAGGTAATGGAGTTAGCATTGGAAAAGAGGCAGTCCACGCAGTATTTAAGGAAGCTTTAATGTTTTGAAACATTGAAGAGTGAAAAATGTTTTAAATTCAAATTAAATATTTGCCAAAGAAGCCTGCGCAATAGCTGAAGAACCTATGCCCAAATGGAGATCAACATAACACATGAAGGTTGCAGAGTTACATTTTCTGAAAGAGTTAACATATTAAAAATGTGGTTATTAGCAAGCCTACAACCTATATGCATTTGGCATGATCTTTACGCTATTTTCTATGGAGGAATACAAAATGTATTTGCAGAGGTAATTTGCACAGAATAGGTAGTAGAAGGAGGAATTTTTAAGGAGATTTTAAACAAATGTAGATGGCAGGTGCAAAGTTATTTAAGCATAAATGGATGTTGCGCCCATCTTGGTGGTGTGAAGTTGCAGATTTTGAAGCATTAAATCCAAAATTACATTGCAAACAACATTACCAGATGCTGCGATAGTAGAAGAGGGAGGTTTTTGAAGTTATTAAGTTGAAATTTGCAGATGTAGATCCACAACAAGTGGTGCCTTGACCTATGAAACATGTTTATGGTTTCCATCTGCAATAAAATAGCCCCATTGGCAAGCAATTTCTACAGGTAGCTCCAAAATTTTGAAAACAATGGAGATGAGTTATCCCACATTCACTCTGTAGTGGCATTTTTAGTGTTTATATACTAAAACGCATTCTCTATAAGTAAGAAAGAGAGCCCAAAGGCTCTTGACAGGCTCTGTGGCTAGAGGTTATGATGCGCGGTGGACCCCATAATTTTGGGTGCCCAAATTTCAAAAATGCTTTAAGTGTGGAGGGATTTAGTCCCACATTGTTCCTACTGTAGAATTTGGAAGCTTTATAACCAAAAATGAGAACATATGAATTTGAAGAAAGAAGAGGAGGCTCTCCACGCATGCGCCCAGTCATCTGATGCCTCGGTTTCTATGCCCAAAAATGAAGGAAAACAAATTTTAACAAAAATGACACATGGCATCCGATCACGCAGTCAGGAGAAAGAATGAAGATAACCGCCAGGATTCAGAGGCTTGGTGACTGACCGCTAGTGGTTAGTCACGCAGTCGGGAGATGCCAAAGATAGCCGCTGAGACTTGGCAACTGACCGCTAACAGTTAGTCACGAAGTAGCCAGATGCCGTAGATGACTGTCGCGACGAGGAGTTAGCCGCCGGTCGCGTGGTCGCCAGATGGGAGTTAGCTGCCAGATGCTAGTCGCCAAGTCGCAATAAGGTCGCAGTTAAGTTGAAAATTTCTCGAGACATGGAGACTGTGGTTGGTCGCGTGGTTTCCAAAGGTTGATAGATGAGTTAAAAATTTTGTGAGACTCAGATAAAAAGAAGAAAAAGGTAACCAGGGTTAAAGGCACAGTTGAAAACCAGTTTATAGAAGTGAATTAGCATGTGCCACTTGTTAAAATCTAGTGGCTTCTGGGCAAAATATGCAGAAAAAAGGGTTTTCCAAGGAAATTTAAATGATATGCAAATTTTAAGGGGTAAAGTGGTGCATACTTTGCAAAAGTATTTTATTTCAAATATTAAGAGATGCATTCCGGGAAGATGTTTCAACACATAAGATAATCAGATTTTTCAGAGATAGATGGAAATTAGATTTTCAGAGGGTAGAGTTAGATTTTTATTTGAGTTGACATTTGAAATCAAATTGTTAGAGCTTTCCAGGAGGTTTTTTGAGAAGATATTTTCTCAGTGGATGGAATCAAATTTGATGGATTTCTCAGTGGAAGATGATGGATATTTGCAGGGATAAAATCAGATTTTGAAAAGACAGACGAAGTCAGATATTTTGAAAAGGAGGAATGAGTGAAAATAAAATTTTAAGAAGAGAGATAGGTGTATGAAAAGCATGAAGATTAGGGTTTCTTCTCTTCTTATTTATTCTCTTCTCTTTTCTATTTTAGGGGTTCTGATTTCAGGTTCCTATTTTGGTTCCTGTGGAGGTTCCTGGTCTTGTTCTTGTTCCTATCTTTGCTTGGTTTAGTACAAGTTACCATTGGTTTGAAGATTTATATTTGTAAAGTATACTTATATTTCATGTTTAGTTCTTGAGTTTATTGTCTAGATATCTAGAAACAATTTGGATTAATGAGAATATAGTGCAGTTCCTATTCATTATTGTCTTGTCTCTTTTGACTGTGTTAATGTTCTAGTATAGTTCATTTGTAAGGCATCTGAAATATACATACTACAAGGTAGTGTGTTTAATCGTTTGTAAGTCTTTCTCAAGGAGAAAGTTAAATTTTGTAAATGGTTTCAGAGAGCAGGACATGGTTGTGAAGATCTCATGAAGAAGTATTGAGTTGAGTTGATTGTTTGTAAGGCATCCAATCTGGATTGTATGAAGTTTGTAAGGCATTCTTTAGTATTGCATTAGTTTTTCATTGTGGACATATGTTTTCATTGACTCTTTGCCCAAGGAATAGGCACTGATCTAGAGTTTGCTGAACAAGTGTTTTCTCCATTCAGTTATACACAAATTAATCAATTTCATCTAGTTTTTATAACAAACAAACTGAACTTAGTAAGGACTCATGTCAACAGGATAGTGTCCATTTTAGTGATTCCTTGAAGAGTGAATCATTAGGTTATCAATCCTAAAAACAAAAGGAAGAAGGATGCAAATCCTTGTCTCATTGGTACATGTTATCAAAACCATAGCCTGGCTTATAATACTCTATTTCAAATCAATCAGTGCACTCTCTAAAGTATTCTATAAGTTGCTACAATGAGGTTTTAGGTGCATAGCCAGTGAATGAAATAATCCACCAAATACATAGGCTGAAGTATCAGTAATCTTTAATAGGTAATACCCGCCTGAGTCTGTGGAGCTCAAAAATGAAGGAGGTGATAATAGGTATCCTTAGTGTTATCAAATACCTCAGCAATTAGCCTTTCTCTTGCCTAAAAGAGGTTTCATTCAAGTATATAAGGTATACTGTCATCATTAGGTAAGTATTGCAAGAAAAAGAGCTAATAGGGCATGTGCACAATTTCCTTGCAATATTGGGAACTTTCAAGTATGTGGTGAACAAATGAGATCGAGACCATGGCCATAGTAACTAAAAAGTACTCAATACCAATCGAAAATTCGTACAAATTGTATGGTGACTTGAATTTGTTGGTACTGGAGCCTAAAGATGCCATCACCTTGCACACATCTCCCTTGTTCATGCCTTAATGAATACTCTAGCAAAATGGTGTGGTGATCCATTCAAAACATAAAAGATACTTGGAAAGTTCCTCTGACATTGTAGTTATAAACTATCTTCATGAGAGTACAACTGGTATTAAGGCACAATTCTGAGATGTGGACTATTTGACAGAATGTTGAATAGAAGTTATCCCGGTGGATTGGATTGATCGTCATTTGCATTATCTGGAAGCTTCCTCGCACTCGATGCCTCCTGTCTACACTTTCATATTCCAAATTTTGACCATAAAGTACAAACCGACGGCCTTTATAATCATTTTAACATTTATGCAGTTTGATCACATTAATGGTAATTGGCCTTTGGGGCTACCTTTAAAAACTGACAAGATCTAGTAACCGGGACATGGCGATGGGCACACACATCCTATGATTGACATTCTTCCATACTGCCAAGAGAAAACTAATGAAACCCAATAGGTCCAAATATTTTAATCGCCCAAGTCACCTCTTTACAACAATTCTGCAAATTTCCCTGTTGAATAATGGTAAACACATTTGGTTTCGACTTTGAAAACAAGTCAAACAACTTCCTGAAGATTCAAGCCTCTGGATACTGGAAGTGTGCTATATGGAGTATATAGATCCAAAAGGGTACCTCTTGAAAATCATCCAGGCACATTTGGCGGCCCCTCGAAAGTAGCCACTTGGAAATGCAAAAAATAGGAAACATGAAGAATATCAATTTTTGCAAATGAAAGGAAACTAGAAAAGTGTGCAAACAAAACCCTCAGGATCTGAGATCTGGCAAACTTGAAGTAAATTTTGCCTATAATTTAGGTAAACTATTTTCCTGATCTGACCAATCACAAAATATAAGATATAACCTTGCAAACAGGGCCTCTGACCAAACTGTGCAACTGATCTGCATCAAATTATTAGAAAATGCAAACGGAATCGGATTGGCAAACTGGGCTAACGGATTCATCATGACCTAAAAATCATCAGGATAGCACATTTCCATGCCTATAATATAGGGGAACTTTCAATTATCCATTTCATTCAACCAGGTGTGAAATTGTATGACCTCAAAGTAGGTCATTCAAAAATCTGCATTTGACAGTTTGGCACACTGATAGAAACTACAAATGGAAAGGGCTTAGCAAACTAACCAAATGGACTTGTCATAACTTGATGATGGATACTCAAGAAGTATTTGAACTCTATAATGGAGTACAAGAGGAATTTTTTCAATTAGGTCACTAGGTCAAAAGTTACAGTCAGTCAGATAGGGCTACTCAGAATTTTGATCAATTACACAATGCATGACAACAGTAAACTACCAACTTTGAGGGGTTTGAAAACTAGTCAAAACATATCAAAATGACTTGAGAGTTGAAACATAGGTTCTTTGATATGCATACTAAACATCCCCAAAGTGGCAGTCCATGAAACTCAACAGGACACAAGATATTCAAAGGCAAACTAGGCCTGTTACAACAGATTGACACTTTGGCACAAATGCATATTTTGATAAGTGCTCGAAACAAGAGATCACGAAACAACTTGAAACTTGAAACTGATGAACTGGGATGTCTTCAAATGCCTAAACAAGAGTGATGAGTACTTGACATGCATGGTAGACCTCAGAATTTCATCAGGGAAAATAGGCTCAAAAAGCACTTTAGGGGGTCAAAATGCAAAATTTTAACATGGTACTTCAAAAACCCTTACTGCTTTTTTCAGTCCCAACAGTGGCTCTAACTGTGGACACGTGCCCCATGTGGGCATGTAGAGAACTTTCAGAATCTCATGGTACATCAGACCACCCAAAACTTCAAATCAAACTTTCTCCTTTCACTTTCTCTCTCTTCTCCTTTGAAACTTACTTCTCCAAAAACAGGGAACCCCTTATTGAAAGGAAACACACCACACGAATGAAAGGGAAAGAAAGAAACTATACAAACAAGAAGCTTATTTACAAAGGCCCAAACCCCTTCATGACTGAAATCAACATTTACCTCTATCGAAAATATGATTTTCATCTCCACGTATCCAAGGTAAATTGAGGCTATTATATCCATTCACTTGATCAAAAGTGTTGCCCTGAATCTTCAACATGTCAAACAAAAAGTAATCAGAAAACTCACCTTCACTTGGCAAATAAAAAGCACTGAATCACTGCATATGTTGATCATGATGTGATATCACAACATTACATCCTTGAAGATCACTATCTTTCTCAAACAATAAACATTTCATGTCACTTTCATGGCTGGAAACATACTGGTTCACTCCAACACATGCCTGGATATCAAAGAAAAAAATTTCATATTCAACCTCATATGTATCATGCAAAGAATCAGGGGAAGCATGATGAACCATAACCTCTGATTCTGTACTTAGTTCACCATGAAAAATTTCATTCGTTTTCAGACTGTAATAATTTTCAAGATCGACATTGGAGGAAAATTGACTCGAGTGAAAGGAAACTGAATCAGTCATTTCATCCTAGCTCCCATAGTTATTGTTTTCATAATCTGATATATTATCCAGATCAAATAAATTTTCAACTATGTCCTCATACAAAGGATTAGGAAATACATGGGAAACCTTTTCAAAATCAAGATAGCAGAGCATTGGCTGATTCATATCTATTTCTCTATCAAAGAGCGGGTCAGGAACTTCATTAAACCCATCATCAATTTTTGAATAGTAACCATCATCAACAATGGAACATTCTAAATCAGCATCATCATGAGTTGAACAATCATCATTGCTATGAATTTAAGAAGAAGCACAATTATAGCTATCATTTTTTTAAAAAAAATCCTCAATGATCTCATCAAAATAATCAGCTATATGAAAAGGTGTTGGTATTGGAACATCATATGCACATCCATTTTCAAAATTTGACAATTCTTTATCCCTTCCTTCTACAAATTCCTCACAAATGCTTCCTTGGACACCCCCATTTAATGACATGGATTGAAAACAATCTTCCTTATTTGAAACAAGGACTAAAACTTTGTGGCTCATGTCTTTTTGTGCAAGAAAATCACTGCAACAACTTTTGTCTGCGTCATAATCACTCTCTTGGTGCTCATTAAAGTCTTCCTTAAGTTGAGACAAGAAGTCTGCATTATTGTGCTAAATAGAAGATAAATCTACAGACTGAAAGGAAAAATTATTTACTAAAGATTCATCTTCATCAATCTGATGTTCATCTACTTCATCATCAGCATAATAAGATTCAACATCATCATTATAAGAACTAGATTCAGTATCATCTACACTTTCAAGTTCAGATTTCTCAATTTCATCAATCCATCTTTTAACATGTTTAGATGCCTCTTCTCTAAGAGATACTGACCAATCAAGTGATTCTGGCACACAAAGCTCTAGAAATAATTGCACCCACTCTAATTCTAGAAAGTCAATATCAGCTATAAGCTTATCAACTGCACTAGAAAACCTTTTATAAAATGAATATGCTGATTCCTTTTTTCTATCTCCTACCCTTTCTCTCAAAATCAATAGGGCCTTTTCTTGGATCTCTTGATCTATTAATGCAATATTCGCTTTTCTACTAGCAATTTCAAGATCTTTCTTGTGAATTTCAGATCTAGAAAACATATCTCCCTCCATGAGAGTTGGAATTTCCATTTGAACTATTTATTCAACAATACATTCCATTCTTGAAAAATATTTTTATCTGATTTCAAAACCATCACTTCTTTCATGAAACCACAACATATTTCTGATTTTAATAACTGAAAATATCAACCCATAAATATGTCAAAACTTTCAATCTCTTTCCCTTTTCTTAGTGACTCATTCACCTATGAAGGGACTATTCTTTTAAACAAATAAGAGGATTACCTGGACAAAATTTGCACCAGCTACTCTTTTTGCTTCTTGACTTGAAACACTGTAGATTTACAACCTTTTGTGTAGCTTCATCAGGTTCTTTCTTTGTAGAGTCACCATCTCCTTGCAGAGGAGAACTTTCAAATAGCAAAATCTATTTGCCAAATTCTTTTCAATTCTGAGTTCATTCTAACCAACAAAGTCACACAGTCTTTTCCTTCTTTTTGCTGCAAATAAAAACCACTTCCAAGCTATTCACACACAGAGATCTGAACAAATTTCAGATTCTTTTTCTTGACACTCTTTCTTGATCAGATTCAGATATTGATTCAGCAAAGCAAGGAAACATACATCTTAAACTTGCTAATCTTAAACATCAAATCACAACTGATAATAAAAAATTGCACTGTCACAAAACAACCAGGATTCTCCAAATTTAAAACAGAGTCGCCACCCACAACATCTATGGGATTATGATTCACAATCTAGTCCAGAACTGAAGCAACAAATAATTAGCTCCTACGAGCTTTTAAACCTCACTTCTCTGGCAGATTACAATTTCTTAGGTATTTTGATTTGTAACTTTTAACACCAGAGATTTACTGATTTCTTTAACAAGATTTTCTCATTGCTATCTCCAGCATTTTCAATGAACTCAGAACTGGATCAAAAGATTCTAAAAATACAGTACCAGAAAATCTAGAACAGATTAAACATGATTTCCTTAAACCCATCCCCAGTAGAGTCAACATTTTGTTAGTGTGACTCAGATGGGAAAACTCAACTAAAATTTGATTCAATCAATAAAACACCAGAGATTCTGATTTCTTCAACAAGATTTTTGCATCTTAATCCCCAGTGGAGTCGCTAATTTGTTAGGCAGCTCAGATGGGCAAACTGAATCTCTAGTATTTATAACTTATCTGATTTTAACTAGATTTTGGGATGCTCCTTAGATTCAACTTAATTATACCCAATCCCCAGTAGAGTCACCATTTTGTTAGCTCTTTTTCTTGTATCCTTCAGTTCTAAAAGAGAATATGCAAACTAGACTTGGGGATCTTAGTCCAACTCACATGAATCTACTTCTTCATACAACTTGAGGGGAAAGAAAAGGCTAATTGATGAGGATTTGATCCTCCTTCTGCTTCGAGTTCCACACACTCAGGCGGGTGCACCTAAAACATACTAAATATGCATACATAAACACTTTCTCACTAAAACCTTTTATGTAGACATGAAAATTAGTGGATAGTTCTCAGACTTACAAGATATGGGAGTTCAACTCAACCAATCTGATGCGGGATCCCACCTACATGTTTTTCTAAGAATTAGGAAAATGGTCAATGTGACAACAAGGATATTCACCCTTCTTCTCTTCAAACCCAGAGGCTCAGGCAGGCTAACCTATCAGATTCACTTCTACAAGGAATCACCAAAAGCATTTGCACTATTCAATGCAACTCATACACATTTCTACTCTTGAACAAGAAAGGGAAAATGGTTTGAATTTAATGATTTGATGATGAAACTGCATAACCAGCAAAGGACCAGTGCCTTATCTATTGGACAAACGAGTCAAACAAATTTGCATTCTCAGAAAACCCCAACTTCAAACTCAAAGAACCCGAATGAAATTCCTTACAATCCATTCTTATCATTTCAATATCTGGACATCAAATTTATGTGTTGATCCTAAACTCTCAGAAATTTCATTCAAGATTTAATCTCTCCTTGAAAGAAACTCGAAAAAACAAAACCACAGCCACCTTGTAACTGGTGTATTAAAATGCCTTACAGATTAATACATAAGAATTAACACCAAGCACACAAAGACATCAGATAGATATTTGAACAGGGATTCCATCATTCTTTACTGAAATTCATCTGAAACTGAACATTGCAAGACCATGAACACAAAGAAATAAAACTCAAAAAGCCAAAATACTGCCCAGCAGCATAATTTTCACCATCCTCTATTACAGTGGAGAAAAAACTAGATATAGGACAAAGGAAAAAACAAAATTCATCACCGACACTTGTCTATCCCGAATAAATATTTGCAACAACTCAAACTGAAACTGCAAAAATCTGATTTGATTTTCCTTCAATTGGTCTGCAAAATCATCTTCTTCATTCCGAGACCTTTCCGGCAACATATAATGCTCTATGGTTTGGACAAGATTTGCCCTCTGAAACTTTAATTCAAGCTTGCTTTCCCGTGCAGATTTTCATTTTAAAATTTGAAATATTTGAATTTGAATTTAATCATATTTCAATAGTTAAACTATTGAAATGAGACAAATTAAACTTTAATATTCCCCTTTTTCCAGATTTTGTCTCATTGTGACACTTGTCACCTAGGCTTAATGGCTTAATGGGTAGATAGTGAGCATCTTTCCATTAAGCCATTAAGCCGGCCCTTGGATCTTGTTGAAGCTACTCACCTTTTAACCCTTTTCCATTTGTGATGGATTTAATCAAATATTTCCATTAATTCATTATTTCTCCAAGATGCACCAGAATGTGACACTTGTCGCAAGGGCTTAATGGCTTAATGGTTAGATAGTGTGCATCTTTCCATTAAGCCATTAAGAAAACCTTTGATTTTTTTCCAACTTGCACACTAGTTAACCCACTTGCCATTTGTGATGGATTTAATCAAATATTTCCATTAATTAATTATTTCTCCAGGATGCACCAGAATGTGACACTTGTTGCAAGGGCTTAATGGCTTAATGGTTAGATAGTGTGCATCTTTCCATTAAGCCATTAAGCTAACCATTGATTTTCCTAAAACTTGCACACTGGTTAACCCATTTGTTGAAATAATTTCAAAATAAAAAATATATGAAATCTGCACATCTCACCAGAATGCGCCAAGTGTCACCCTCTAATTGGTTCGCAGGTCCACTTGGCACCACGTGTCAATTTTTGATTGGTGCCTTTCAACTACATTTGACTTGCGCCACTTGGCGCCTACTGGGCACCAAGTGGCGTCCTCTGAATCACTAACTGATCCACTGGGCACCACTTGTCATTTGTGCTTTTTCATCCAAAATTAGTGGACCCCGCCGCACACTAATTCTCCAGCCAAGAGGCCCACCAAATGGCGTCATGGTTCTTTTACTTATTTCATGTATTGAACATAGTAGTATAAAAAGATAAAAACAATCCCATGCATTCCCAATGTGGGATAATGTTTTTACACTTCTCAAGCTTGGAAGCATTTTCCCTCTGCGCAAAGCTTCTTCTATTGTTTCCTGTGCAACATAGATCCATCTTTGACCGATTGCACAGACATCCTTCAACATGGTATTTGCTCTCAAGAATTTGTATTGGCAAATTTTAATGTTTTACTACCTCCCTCACTGCGTGGGCTACTACCTTTGGAATTGCACATGTGTCTCTATTTTAACATTTAACAAAATCCTCCTTCAAATGCTATGCAAGCATCCAAATTGGTGATGCTGGCTTTCTACTAAAACCGCACAGCTGGCTGTCTCTTCATCAAATCCACCTGCCAAATTGGCAAACGATTTTATACTATCGATGGTTATTAGGAAATAACCCCCAATTTTGTTAAGTGTGGGATGAGTGTTTATTCTGCACAATCTCTCTCCAACTCCCTGCGCTGGATGTCTCCACTGTCTATTGTCTGCGCTAAATTTCAATAAGTTTTACATGCTTTCCTTATGTGTTGGCACTAAAAATGCTAACTGCATTGGTTTGGAAGCTTGCACCCTCCTCCAAACAGTGAACATGCTGTGTCTATACTTCCATGAATGCATTGGCAGGGAGGCTGCTAGCGAAGGTTGTTGAATTGGGCTTTACATCTGCCAATTGCATTGCTTGCAAGTTTCTAACTTCACACCAACAAATCCATTTTGTTTGCATCCTGCAATCATCATTCCATGAGATGGCATCTCCTTAAGGTGTCCTGCCAAATAGTTCATGTGTTTTTTTTGTATTTATACGCTATGCACAGACAGGGAGGATGCCGACCACGGGCTGGGAGTATGCTGGCAAAGTTGTTGAATCTTGGATTTACACCAGCCATTTTGCATTCTTGAAAAAATTTGTGGAATGTGGATTTACACCTGCGGATTGCATGCTTGAAAGTTTCTTAAGCCTTTTCTTCAATCATCGCATGGATTAATATTACAATTTGGGAGCTTTTAATATCCCTTAAGCCATCCTCCATCTAAAAAATAAAAATAGCATCTTTCCATTAAATGTGTTGGTTGTTCAAATTGCAGTTTAACATGTCTTAAATGTAGACATACAATGCGTGGGCATCCTTTTCTGTGTGCTATTGAAATCCACCACATAAATTATAATGCCCAGCTGAATTGGGTACAAATGCTGCAAGCTCATGGGCTTTAAAGCAGGTAAAACATATCTTCTCCAATACATCTGCAAAAATAAAGGGCACGTGCACAATTTTCTTGCAATATTGGGAACTTTCAAGTATGTGGTGAACAAATGAGATCAGGACCATGGCCATAGTAACTACAAAGTACTCAATGCCAATCAGAAATTTGTACAGATTGTATGGTGACTTGAAGTTGTTGGTACTGGATCCTAAAGATGTCATCACCTTGCACACATCTCCCTTGTTCGTGCCTTAATGAATACTCTTGCAAAATGGTGTGGTGATCCATTCAAAACATAAAAGATACTTGGAAAGTTCCTTTGACATTGTAGTTATAAACTATCTTCATGAGAGTACAACTGGTATTGAGGCACAATTCTGAGACGTGGACTATTTGACAGAATGTTGAATAGAAGTTATCACGGTGGATTGGATTGATCGTCATTTGCATTATCTGGAAGCTTCCTCGCACCCGATGCCTCCTGTCTACACTTTCTCATTCCAATTTTTGACCATAAAGTACAAACCGATAGCCTTTATAATCATTTTAACATTTATGTAGTTTGATCACATTAATGGTAACTGGCCTTTGGGGCTGCCTTTAAAAATTGACAATATGTAGTAACCGGGACATGGCGATGGGCACACACATCCTATGATTGACATTCTTCCATACTTCCAAGTGGAAACTGATGAAACCCAATAGGTCCAAAGATTTTAATCGCCCAAGTCGCCTCTTTACAACAATTCTGCAAATTGCCCTGTTGAATAATGGTAAACACATTTGGTTTCGACTTTGAAAACAAGTCAAATAACTTCCTGAAGATTTGAGCCTCTGGATACTGGAAGTGTGCTATATGGAGAATACATATCCAGAAGGGTGCCTCTTCAAAATCATCGAGGCACATTTGGCGGCCCCTCGAAAGTAGCCACTTAGAAATGCAGAAAACAGGAAACATGAAGAATATCAATTTCTGCAAATGAAAGGAAACTTGAGAAGTGTGCAAACAAAACCCTCAAGATCTGAGATCTGGAAAACTTGAAGTAAATTTTGCCTATAATTTAGGGAAACCATTTTCCTGATCTGACCAATCACAAAATTCAAGATATAACCTTGCAAACAGGGCCTCTGACCAAACTGTACAACTGATCTGCATCAAATTATTAGAAACTACAAACGGAATCGGATTGGCAAATTGGGCTAACGGATTCATCATGACCTAAAATTTATTATGATAGCACATTTTCATGTCTAGTATATAGGGGAGCTTTCAATTATCCATTTCATTCAACCGAGTGTGAAATTGTAAGACCTCAAAGTAGGTCATTCAGAAATCTGCATTTGATAGTTTGGCACACTGATAGAAACTGCAAATGGAAAGGGCTTAGCAAACTGACCAAATGGACTTGTCATAACTTGATGATGGATACTAAAGAAGTATTTGACCTCTATAATGGAATACAAGAGGAATTTTTTCAATTAGGTCACTATGTCAAAAGTTACAGTCAGTCAAACAGGGCTACTCAGAATTTTGATCAATTACACAATGCATGACAACAGTAAACTACCAACTTTGAGGGGTTTGAAAACTAGTCAAAACATATCAAAATGACTTGGGAGTTGAAACATAGGTTCTTTTATATGCATACTAAACATCCCCAAAGTGGCAGGCCATGACACTCAACATGACACAAGATATTCAAAGGCAAACTAGGCCTGTTACAACAGATTGACACGCACAAATGCATATTTTGACAAGTGCTCGAAACAAGACATCACGAAACAACTTGAAAATTGAAACTGATGAACTGGGATGTATTTAAATGCCTAAACAAGAGTGATGAGTACTTGACATGCATGGTAGACCTCATTCCCAAGTAAAAACAATATTTCCATAGAGATGGAATGGTGTTATCCTTGCAATCAGTCCCATAATTAGGCAACATGCCTAAATGGAAGGGTGCATCAAGCACTGATGGTTCAAAATGCCTCACTTACTCAATCAGAGGCTTCTTCTAGTGAGCCACCCCCTCAAAAAGAAGCACAACATGATGATACTACTCTCTTCAATTGGGAGGAACAAGATTTGAATGGAGTGAATAATGAGTCTCCTTTTGTGGCCAACACTAGATCTAAAAGAAGGGCTCAAGACATGGAGAAAATGAGAGATGGGGCTAAGGCTTCTACATCTATAGAATATTCACATTTGTTTACTCCTATCATATTGAAGAAGGCCCCCACCATTCTAGTCAAAGGAGGCCAATATCCCAAGGAGGTTGAGCCTATCATAGTAAAGACACACAACAAAGTGCACATAGCAATGCCTTTCAACATTGTGGACAATATGAAGAAAGAAAATGTTACTATGTCTATGTGGGACTCTTTGGCTATTCCAGAGCAACCTGAAATATTGAAGAAGGCTATGGGTGAAGTGTCAACTCCTCAACCTGCAAAAGATACAACAAAGCCAGTGTTGGTTATCACTAATCAAAAGGAAGAGGCTCCAAGAAGCAACTCCAAGGGAAGTTCCATGTAAGGTAGGAACTTAAAACCACCCCCCTTTTATGTACCTTTAATTATTGTAAAATATTTAGTACATAATTACATGGTAGATAGTGGGGCTACTAGCACTGTCATGCCCAAGAAAGTGGCTGACCAATTGGGACTAAAATATGAACCTTTTCAAAAGAGAGTGACCCAACTTGATGGGTCCTCAGTCAATACAATAGATATAGCTAAGGATACAAGCTTGATTCTTCATGCTATCCCCAATTTCTCTATCCTACTTGACATATACATCATAGACCTCCCTGCCTTATTTTCCATATGCTTATAAAGGGAGTTTACAGCCAAGATAGGATGCTATCTTTCTTCTTACTGGTCTCACATGCTTTTCGATACAAGATATGGAACTACGGTTACTATCAAGTCTGAATCATTGGAAACACACCATATTGAACCTTATGTGTCCAATGTAATCAATACAAACTACCTTGCACTTGACAGTAATGATTTTGCAATCATCAGAGAAACAAACACCAAGATAGAAGATGTGCCAAACATATATCTAGACAAATTGGAATCAGAAAGATCTTTTGAAGCCCAAGAAAATGTTATTTGGGATGTCGGTTTGGGAAACTACTTAATACAAGAAGGTGGATTCATAGAGCCAAATCTTTCCAAGAAAGACACTGAGTCAGAAGATCAGAACAACCAATTTTGGGAGCTATTCTTTGATGGTGCTAGAAGCAGACATGGGTTTGGTGGTGGTTCTATGATAATCTCCCTAGAGGGGGAAAAATATTATACAACCTTTAGGTTTAGCTTCTCTTGCACTAGCTACACTGCTGAATATGAGAGCCTAGTGAATGGATTGGAATGGGCTAGAAAGAGAGGTATCAAATCCTTGAGAGTTTATTGTGATAGTGAGATGGTTGTCAGCCAAGTAAGAGGGATAAGTGTGACCAAAATTGATACAATGAGAGCATACAAGCATCAAGTTTGGGATACAATTGAAGATTTCCATGCTTTCAATATTGTTGTGATACCTAGGAAATTAAATCAGAATGCAGATAGATTAGCTGCTATTGAATCTCAGTATGACATTCGCAATAGCATTTCAAAGGAAAAGGACCATAAACATATTAAAATAATTTTCAGACCTTCTGTTCCTAATAATAATGTCAATTGGCAAGTGTTTGACAATGATGAGCAAATTCTGCAGTTCTTATTTGAAGAGGATGTCTTCTCAGATCACAACCAGGGTAGACTAATGTAGAACTATGGTGACCGAGTGGTGCAACTTAGATCAAATAAAATGCCCAAAGGTCTTGTCACCTTAGAAGCTATTTTCAATAAAGATGATCAAGTTAAAAGGAGTAAAGCTAGCCTAGTAGTCCAACAAGAACATTGTGTTGAACTAGAGTTGGAGCCAGGTAAAAGTCTACAATATGGGAAGGTAAATACTGATTTAGAAAGGCAGGCCTATACCCAATTATTTCAAGATTTCAGTGATGTATTTGCATGGAAATATGAAGAAATCAAAGGTTTTAACCCAGACCTTGCTCAACATACCATTGAACTAGAGCCAAATGCCAAGCCAGTCAGGAAAAAACAAAGGCCTGTCAACCCCAAGCTTGAACCACTCATGCATAAAGAAGTACTAAAATTAATAGAGAGTGGTATCATCTACCCCATAAATCATACTAGTTGGGTTTCCAACCTTTTTACAGTAAGGAAGAAGAATGGGAAGTTGAGGCTATGTGTTGACTTCAGGGACCTTAATAGGGCATCCCTAAAATATCGCCATCCGCTACCATCTATGGAGAAAATTCTGCAATGTGTCTCTAGATCCGAGAGATTTTCATTACTAGATGGCTATTCAGGATATAATCAGATCCTGGTTCATGAAGAAGATCAATATAAGACTACATTTACAACCAAGTGGGGAACCATGGCTTATCAGAAAATTCCCTTTGGTTTGTCTAATGCAGGTGCTACGTTTCAAAAGGCAATGGATATGGCCTTTAAAATCCTCATGTACAAGTTTGTACTGGACTAGTTAGATGATATAACTATTTATTCTAAGCATGCAATAGACCACATCAAACATCTGAGGAAAATATTTGAAAGATGTAGAGAGTTTGGGATATCCCTTAATCCCAAGAAGTGTGTGTTTGCAGTTCATGAAGGGAAACTATTGGGATAAATAGTATCCAAGAAAGGAATTATGGTAGACCCTGAGAGGATTGTAGATATTCTAGAACTACCCCTACCATATCACAAGAAATGCCTTCAATCTTTCTTAGGAAGGATTAACTTTGTTAGGTGTTTCTTTCCTAATATTGTAGATTTACTAAAGCCTTTGATAGCTATGTTAAAGAAGAGTCCAGTCTTCAACTGGAGTAAAGAAGGGAAAGATAATTTCCAAGCTACCAAAGAGGCTTTGACAGAAGCTCCTACTTTGCTAAACCCAAATTTTAGTAAGGATTTCATCCTTTATGCTTATGGATGTTCTGATGCCATATCTGCAATGTTGACCCAAGAAAATTCTAAAGGATTGGAGCAACCTATTGCTTTCTTTAGAAAAGGTTTGGAAGAATATGAACAAAGATATTATTTTGTGGAAAAACATGTATTTGCTATAGTAACGAGCCTTAAAAATTTTAGATATCTGTTCACTCACAACAAGGTACACTTAAAGGTCACTCATCCAAGTGTCAAAGAGTTCTTGCTTTCTAAAGACCTAAACAAGAAAAGGGCTGGTTGAATTACTAAAGTGATGGAATATGACATTGATATCTAAGCCACCAAGATAGTCAAAGGAAGAGGTCTTTGTGAGATGTTGACAGGGGATGAGAGTCCAAATAATTCAGACCAAATGAATGCATCCTTCATTGTGCATTCAACAGAAGAACATGCCAGGGCAGCAGGTTGGTTGCCTAATATGGTTCATTACTTAAAGATAGGAGAATTCCCCATAGATCTAGATTCAAAAAAAATAAGGTACTATAGATTACAATCCATTCCTTTTGTGCTTATAGATGTAATTATTTTTAGAAAGGATCACAATGGTGTCCTTTTGAGATGTATTGATTCAGAAAAGGTAGCACATTTCCTATTTGAATTTCATGATGGACCTTCTGGAGGTCATTTCTCTCCTAGGACTATTGCTTTTAAAATCATGAGGGCTAGATACTATTGGCCATCTATCTTCAAGGATAGTCATGATTATGTGAGAAAATACATCAAATGTGCCATGTTTGTAGGAAAAGAAAGGCTTGCAGCCTTGCCCCTTTAGCCCATCAAAATAGAGAAACCTTTTATGAAATGGGGGCATATATTGCATTGGCATGATTAATCCTTCATCTAGTGCAGGTCATTAATGGATAATTACCGCAATAGATTATTTCACTAGATGGACAAAGGCCGTTGCATTGAAGGAAGCAAATGAGAATGTTGTCCTAAGATTTTATGATGATATAATTCATAGGTTTGGCACTCTAGACTCAATCATATCATATAATGCACTTGCTTTCATAGGCCTCAAAGTATCAGAATGGGCAATCAGGCATGGCATTTATCTAAATACAAGTTTGAATTATTACCCTCAGGGAAATGGTTTGGAAGAATCAACTAATAAGAACTTGATTAGGATAATCAAGAAGACCCTACAAGATAACCAAAGAGATTGGCATACTAAATTGAAATATGCCTTATGGTTAGACAAATTTATCCCAAAAAGGATCATTGGGAATTCTCCTTACATGTTAGTGTATGGAAAAGAAGCTAAGTTGTCCATTTCAACTAAATTGCCAGCTTTGGACTTAGCTACTCAATATGTCTTATTTGAAGAAGAAGACTCTTTGCAGATTAGGTATGCTCAGATTATGGAATTAGAAGAACACAGAGATAAGTCCATGAAAGATATGGAATTCCATCAAATGAAAACAAAGAAATTTTTTGATAAAAGAGTCAGGGATAGAAATTTCAAAGTTGGGGAGGTAGTCCTCAAATGGGATGAATTCAAGACCAAGCCTGGTAGACATACTAAATTTGATTCCTTCTGGGGAGGTCCATTCATCATCACAGAATGCAAGGAGTGTAATACATTTCAGTTATCAACTCTTGGGCCCCTTAAGTTCCTTAAATTCCATGTGCATATTATGCCTTGCCTTTAGTCTCTTAGTTGCATAATGAAAACTAAATATTCTTATTTGTCTCACGATCCCGAGATTACCTTAGTCGTGGGGTCTCCGTAAGGAAAGGAATATTCTCATTTTATTTGGAGACTCAGTGATATTCGTTAGATCATGTTTGATCAAAAGGCAGTCATGTGATCTCATGAAGTGACTCAAAGTTAACAGAATATCCAAAGATCTTGTGACTCAACGTATTTTTCTAACCCATGTATATAACTTATGTTTAGGCTGGGTCAGGTTTAAGCCTTTCATTTGCTAGGTCTTGTGATGGAATCAATGTTAAGCAAAATGATCAGAGATCACGAGACTGCATTGTCACCAGGTCTCTGAATGAATTCATGGTTAAGGATGGGTTAAGTCAAGATCAATGTGATGTCAGTGTTAGAGGTGACAAGGCAAGTGTAACCAAATAATAGGGGGATGTGTGTTGTAATGGGCCCAGTTTTCGTATGTCCAGTCTCCAAGTCTCATAATAGAAATAGAATATTCCATATTATCTAGACACTTTGAGATTTCCTTCAGTCACTGAGTCTCATAAGGAAAAGGAATATGCCGAAGTCATTGAGAGACTTCTCGACAACTGTTGATCTTGATTAGATCTTGCGGTGGTCGCCAAGTCTCTGAATGATTTCACATTTTATGAAAAGGTATGGAGATTATGTGACTACATTGTCGCCATGTCTTGTAAAGAAGCCAAGGTTAAGAAAAAGGTCTGAAGACTCAAAGACATAAGGGAAAGATGATAACCTGGGTAAACAACGGGTTAGTTATGAGTCAAGGAAAAAGTCAAAGAATGAAGATCGACAGATACAATTTAAGGAGGATAGAGATTCAAATATCAATCATTGATCGAGCTCCTATGCCACCTGTGACCGTTACAGTTTAAATATTCAAATATATCAATATCTGGTTCTCAGAGTTCATGGCGGTGGCATGATTTATTAGGAATTTGATAGAGAAATAGATCGAGCAGGCTTCTTAGAGCTTCATTTATGGTGATAGGAAAGATGTTCAAAGATATATCAGATTGAATAAGATATTTTTGTGGCATTGATGAGGAGAATTGATAGTATTAGGGTTTCTAATTATACTATTACAAATTTATTGTAACCCTAATTCCTGAATCAAATTGTCTCTTGAGCCTGCATGCTAGAGGAGTAATGTATATAAGTTAGTTTCAGAGCTTTTTAGCTTAGAATTTTCTAGTTGATGAAAAATATATGTGGCGTTTGTCTGGCCTCTGGTTTTTAGTAGTTGTAACTTTTTCATTGATATTCAGATATTGCAAGGTATTATGTGACATCCTTTCTGTCCCCATGTCTGCATTGTCTAAATTTATCTTATTTAATTAAGTATATTGAATGTATTCAGAGATATCTTAGGGTTCCTGAGCCTTCTTCCTTTTAGAAACTCATGTGTACTCTTGTGGATGATTTGATTTGAATGAGTTTGTAGATATTCTTCAATCCCTTTTCACTTTGTCTCATTCCCGTGCCGAGTTGCAGAAGTGAATGTTTGTTCACAGGTTGTAGTCTATGTCTAAATTTCTTAGGAAATATATTGTTTGTGAAATATTTTCTTTCCTTGAATAGCCTCTTTCTATTTTAGACCTCTCTATGAAATATTTATGCAAACCTATTCAAAAAGTTGTGTTCTCCTAAACCTAAGTTTGTGCGCTGATCTCACTCATTGTGCTATGATTCATAATTACCTTCGATGTATCACCTAGTAGGATAATTTTCTTTCACTTATTTCCCTTCCATGCATTCTTTCTATCCCTTTTCTCTCAAGAATTTACTTTCATGTTAAGAAGCAAATTTGGGTGATTATCCTAGAGGAACCAGCCTAGAACCTAGAGGTCTCATTTCAGTTAGCAAAGGTCCCACAACCTTGAAATCATTCTCATGACAATGCATCCAGCTAGATTTTCCAAGACAAACAAAAACAAGAATAGGAGCCCATTGAGATACCCTTTGAAAGATACGGGCATGGGTTCACACTCATGTAGAAAAAAGGCTATGATGGCCATAGTGGTCTTGGATTACACAAGCAAGGAATTGTTGAACCTATTGCTACAAAAGGTCACCCCCTTCATCTGGGCATTAGATTCAAACCATTATGAATTGGCTCTTTGAATTCCAAAAATGGCATCATGTGAAAATGTGGAGGTTTCAAATGATGAAAAGGCATCTGAGGTTCCCCGTTCTGAGTACACTACCAATTCCAATGAGTGGGAATGGACATCCTATTCCTCTAGTTCTTATGATCTTGATCATGTCTTCCCTGAAGCTGATGACCCACCTATCAAAGAAAAACATGTTAACACAATTCCTCCTCCCATAACCTGTCCTGATCCCTAGGCTAGAATTTTCTGGGATCTTAGTCCTGAACCTTCAGTGCATGAAGTCTCTGACTCTGAAGATACTAATATTTACATCTTTTTCTTTAACTCTAGCCTCTAAAACATATTCACCACTGATGATGACATCCTCCTAGTCTACCCTGAACTTATTGATTGGGATGAGCAAGGATCATCGAGCTAGGATTTCTTCAAAAATGATGAAGCAATAGCAGAATTCTTTAAACGCCAAGAGAGCATGCCATATAGAGACCGCAAAGTAGGGTTCTCCATTGACCTTGTTGCTACAACATATTTTGGGGAGTCAACTCCATCTTCTATTCACAAAATTGAAAATGATAAAATCAAAAAATCAAAAAATAAAAAGAATAGGTCCTCTGGTGAAAACTGAAAGGCGCCAGTTGACCAAGCAAAACTAAAAACAAAGGACGTATCCGAGGGTGAAAACCTATTTGAGATGCCCGAGGATGGAATATTGGACATACCCCCTCCAAAGGAGAATTTGGCATTTCTCATTGAACTGACTGAGGAAATCAACTTGGAAACACCAAGCAACCCCAAGATCATACACTTTGTAGCATCACTCTCACCAGAAGAGAAGGATGAATTTGTCAAATTTTTCCTTGAGTGCGAGATTAATTTTGCATGGTCCTATGCTGACATGCCTGGCCTAGATCGTGAGTTAGTTCTTCACCACCTCCCTTTGAAGCCAAGTGTGAAGCCAGTCAAACAAAAGCTAAGAAAAATGCATCCCCAAATAGGTCTACTAGTAAAAGAAGAATTGAATAAGTTATTGGATGCTGGTTATATCAGACCTATAGATTACGTAGATTGGATTTCTAATCTGGTACCTGTCAGCAAGTACACTGAGAGCATATGGATATGTACTAATTTTTTTGATCTAAATAAGGCATGCCCTAAAGATGATTTTCCTTTGCCTAACATTGACATCATTGTCGACATGACTGTAGGCTACGAGATGATGTCACTGATAGATGGCTTCTTTGGATATAACCAAATTTGGATTGCTACTGAAGATCAACCCAAGATAGCTTTCACATATCCTTGCAGAACCTATTGTTGGAATGTCATGCCCTTTGGCCTCAAGAATGCTAGATAAAATTGTTAATGTGTAAGTTGTGTTGATGATTAGTGACCACCACTTAGTCATTCACTTAGGCAGTTTTAGTTGGCTATCACTGTGGCTGAGCTAAAACTATCCAAGGCCGAGCAACATTGCCAAGCAGTATTTGGGTTGTTGAGTTTTATCATGCCCAGCTGATTAGGATACTTAGTGCCGAGCAATAGAGATGTTAAGTGAGGAGTAGAACAGTTTTTTTATACATGTCTGGAATGATTCAAACTGTGAGGATAAGTGTTCAGGCCTACTTGTATAAGGTTTTTGGGCCGACTTATGTATGCATTTAATATTTTCCTATGGAGTTAGTTATGCATTTAATTGTTTTATCCTATTTATGATATATTATAATCATTAATTGTAATACCTTGGAGGTATGGGTATTAGATCTTGACCATTGATCTAGATCTCACTATCAGACTTGAATAGATATATAAGATTGCTTCAAAACCCTATTTTGTAAGTGTGTGGAGAGAAGTTGTGACTGCATTTTGAAGTGAAATGCATAGAGGGTTATTTTTTTAAGAAGCAAAGATCAAGCAGAGTGATAGCACAGTGAACAATAGAGTAAAGACATATAAGATTGTGAGATCATAGAAGGTACTGGAAAGAGGAGATCCATCATCAGCATCTGAGTGCACAATGAAGGATCATTACTTGAAACATTCTAATCACTGTATCAGGTGAAAATATCTTAACAGAGTGGTTCTAGCAGACCTTTCTAAATCTCCTAACAGAGTGCTTATTTTATTGTAAGTTGAAATCCTTTCACAGGGTAGATTGTAATGATCTTTAGCTCTTAACTGGGCAGACCTTTAACCGGGTAGATTGCATTTTGTAATCAACTTTTGTAACCCTAACAGGCACACTTTATTGCTGCAGTAGTGAAGAATTTTTTGGGTGTCATCCCCACCCCAGTTTTACCTATTTGGGTTTCTGGGTTACCAAGTTCTTGTGTTATGAGTTATTTATTTCATTATGTGGATGTTATTTGATATTACATTAGGTTCATATATGTATAAATGTGGATCAGTTTGTTTTAAGTGTTTAAATTTGAAGATCTGATTCACCCCCCCTCTCAGTATCTTTCTTTCCCATTATTGTATTTCCAAAAATTGGTATCAGAGCATAGTTCTATAGAAATTCATAATCATTTTGAGAATAAAAATCTTGAGATGGAGATCTACAAGATGGGTAAAGTCATTGGGAATCAAAAGATTGATATTCAACTAGCACTACAACAACTTGAGACAGCAAGATAGGAATTAAAGAAGTCCTTGACAGCAGAAAAGATTTGGCCAAACAAATGAATAACACTCATTATCAGGAAGAGGACTGTTAGGGATTTTTCTTGTATGAATCACAATTGCTTGAAATGTCTATATGAACCTTGAACCTTTACTCCTGATTTAGAGACAAGAAAATCCTAATTGCTAAGGACTAAACAATATCCTTCTTCATTTTTGAGTTCCATAACTACTCAGGCAGGTTTTACCTTGAATGATGGCTGTTAACACAGTATTTGCTGATGTGGACACTGATTAACTATGTATCTTTATTGAACCAACTTATGAATAATCTTGTCGATGATCAAGCATAACCATTAACAAGATATTACCATGCAAATCATAGCTATTGACATAACAATAATCAGTGAGACAAGGGTTTCAATCCTTCTTCCTTTTCTTAATAGGAGGGATAACCTAAATGAT
>MU226323.1:0-10883 GCA_018584345.1 Thuja plicata
TGATAAGGCAAATCTAATTGCTTTACAATAATTTTTAATTTATTTAGCATTATCTGAATTCTAGCTCTATCTCAGAGCATTCAATTATGCAGTTTTAATATATTTATGATTCCTAATGTTAATTTTTTTTTTTTTAAATTAACGATTGGTCGAAATTTCGACCAATGCTAGAACCAATTTCCACCAACGATTGGTCAAAATTTTGACCAATACACTAAAAAAACGACGAGAATGCGATGCTTTCGACCAATCCAATGGTCGAAATTTCAACCATTGGTTTGGTGGAAAGTATGGCATTCTCCTCAATTTTTCAAGTGCATTGGTCAAAATTTTGACCAATCGTTGGTGGAAGTGTTGGTCGAAATTTTGACCAATGCACTAAAAAATGACAGCAATTTTAAGCCTGGGCTATAGACGAAATTTTGACCTTTTTTTGGTTGAAATTTCGACGAATTATAAATACGTCAAAAATTCGACAAAAAAATACCGACGAAAATTTTGGTCGTAAATTTGACCAATTACTGTCGAAATTTTGACCAATTATCGTCGAAATTTGAGGTCAAATTTACTAGTGACCATTGATTCAAAAAATCTCTTAACCGAGTGGGATTTAATAGTCCTTATTGTATTGAGATACTCAAGAGTATCAAAAGGTTTTCTTGTTGAAAACATAGTGAGTGCTAGGTCAAAAGACAAACTATTGGTTTTAAATCCTCTAACAAGGTCGCACTTAACAGTGCGTATTGTAACCTTTAACAGGGTTGGCTCTTCATTGAACTCACTTCAAAAGAGTGAAAATATTCTGGGTTTCTGGTCTCAGGTGGTTTTTACCATACTAGGTTTCCAAGTTAAAATCTATGTGTCAAATGTGTATACGTTTCATTGCATTGATATTTTATTTTACACATTACTAAAACTGGATTGGTCGGTTAACACTAAGTTTATTTGTTGCTACTCGGTAAAGTCTAGAAAAGATAAACATTATATCTTATCGAGTAGTTTATATTTGTTAAGATTATTTATGGCATACATCTTGATGAAATTGGGACTATAAGATAACTGAGGGTATTATATTTGAGATATAAGTTTTTGGTTGGAACTTTTGGAATAATTGTTAAGGCCATTGTTTTACCCCTCAGTTATTCTAACAGTAAAGATGATATTTTCACATTGAGTGTATATACTGATGTTGATTGGGCAGGTATTGTGGATGACAGGAAGAGCATTACTAGTGGAGCATTCTTTTTGAGAAAGAGATTAGTTTCATGGGCAAGTAAGAAAAAAATTTGTATCTCACAATTTACTGCTAAAGACGAGTATGTTGTTGTTGTTGTTGTTGTTAATTGTACACAAGTGGCATGGATAAATCCAATGTTGAAAGATATAAAAATAACTATTGATGAGCCTATTACTATATACAGTGATAATTCAAGTGCTATCAATATTTCAAAGAACCTTGTGTTGCATTCAAAGGCAAAGCATATTTCTATCAAATATCATTTCTTGAGAGACAGAGTCAGTGAGAGAGAAATTATATTGGAGTATGTATCTACTAAAGAAAAGATTGCATATATATTCACAAATACCTTGCCAAAGGATACTTTTGAGTATCTCCGAGGTAAATTTGGGGTAATTGACCCTCCTGATAAGAGCTAGAGATGCATTAAGATACATTTGTCCAATGTGCTTACAGAGCTATCATTCTTCTAGATTGATATTTTTGGTAGTTTCTCCTTAGGGGGAGTAGTGTACATGGTAAGTATTTAATGCGTTATGTTGTTCAGATTTTTGACCTCTATGACTTAGTGCATTAATAAGCGGGAGAGATATTCATGTAAAAAATAATTGAGTTTTGAGGAGAGATATTTTGTATGAGACTATGAGGGAGAGAGATGTCATATTATAGATATTATTTCTTTGTGCATTGATTGAATTTTTACATCATATGTTGTCATCAATGCCAAAGGGGAGATTGTTGGATATTGCTGAGATGTTGTTCAGATTATGCATATATATATTGGCATTAGTGTTTTGTCATTGATGTCAACATACTTATATTGTTGAAGACAATGTTCCTGATATGTTCGATGAGGTTGAATTGCTTGGTACATATACTTCACATAAGATCAATAGTTGTGATCATACATTTATGTTTAGAGATTTCTGTAGCTGATGAATGTTAGCTCACATAAGTTAGAATGATGATTGAGAGAGTTACACCTGATTTATCAAACACTAGTATTTTGGTTATTCAGGAAGAGATAAAGTTTCAATTTTGGATCAGTATGGATTGGTGTTGAAGAGTTAGTTGTTGCTAGCCTGGTATTGAGTTTGGGACGTACATATGTGTCCTCAACTCGAGTGGCTCATGATTTGGTTACTGACAAGTTATATTTCTTGAGTAACAAAGCTTGCAGATATTGTTGTTGATGAACAATATAGAGATGGATTTATATCTTGAGTTCATGTTGATGCTAAGATTTCTGAGGTACTTAACATTTCTTGTTGATGTTTCTTGATCATGCTCTGATCGTGTTGTTGGTTTGCATTGGCTAAAGTGATCGGGTTGCATGATTTTCACATAACATTTTGGTGTTCTTCATTTGGTCTTAACCGACCTGATGATGTAACATGTTGCAAAGGTTTAGAGTGTGATTGGTGGATCTGAGTGTATTCGAGGTCATTGATATGGATCATTGTAATGCACTGGATGATATTTAATGGATTGTATTGAGGATTGAATTGTAATTTATTATTTTTTTGTAATTAGGTCCTTGGCTAACCTAGTTGAGATGAGCTGATAAATTGTATATATAAATGTAATCATTTGATATTGCGAAGAGTGCTGAAGTGTGCTAGAGACATACATATGCGTGGACAAAAGATATACATGATGTTGTATGAAGAGGTATGAGTGGAATCTAAAATAAGTCAGATATTTGTTTACTTCATTAGAATTGTTTTGGCAGAACAGAGGCTATCAATTAGTTCATGTGTTGGACTGTAAGTCCTCTATAATCATATTATGTTGTAGGGAAGTGAGCTTTGTTATAATTATGAGTGAGTAGTGAGCTTTAGGCAGTGTGCCTGAATGCATGTGCATTCCCCTTTTGTAATACTCCTAACTGGGTACATTATTTATCACTGGGTGCACTCATATTGTGGGTTCTATCCCCACTGTGATTTTCCCCCTAACAAGGTTTCCACCTCAAAAATGTGTTTCTATTGTGTTGAGATCTTGCTTTCATGTTTATCATTCAGATATGTGATTAAAGTTTTATGAGTTTGTGGTACAATTGATTCACCCTCCCCCCTCTCAGTTGTGTGTGTACTTTAAGGTCTAACATCATATATTTTCCATAAGTGAGGAAGTATGAAATGTTTGAGAAGCACTCATCCAAGGTGCCAACAAAAAAGAACTAATGGCGGCTCATTTTCAATATCTTTCTTATGGGAAGCATCTTCTACTGTTTGTTTACACAAGCCTCTTCCTCTCACAAGTTTAGTTGGTTTAATATCAATTTTGTATTCTTGATTTTTTTCAATCCAAGAAGCTCTTTTGTTTATCCATGTTTCTTGTTGTGTAAGAATAGTTTTCACTATGGTATTAGACACATGTGTGATAATTGAAATCACTTTACAACCCTACCCACAAAATAAGCATTATTTTTCTATCAAAGAATATTTCAACCCGTGGTTCTTTAAAAAATAATCATAAAGGAAATAGGTGCCTCAACATTATCCTCATTAGGTTGGGTAAGAATTGAGGATAAAGTCATTTCAGAAGCATAACAACAAATGTTAAAATATTTTGAAAAATTAGGGTAAGATAGAGTTGGAGCATTTGACATGGTAAATTTGATTTGATCATCACTTGGAATTCACATCACCTTTCATCATGTTTACAATTTACATGGCGATTTCCCTACATCCTCATAGTAGACACCATATTTTTTTTTGAAATATTTTTAAACCCATATCTATAAAAATAAACACAAGTCTACAAACCCCAAAACCTAAAGTTTGTATTTTCAAATTATGCACGACATATCTCATACTTTAAAATGTTTTAAATCTCTTCAACATTTTCACGACTTCAACTTTGCATTATCTCTTCTCAAACAAGAGTCAAACGAAAATAGGGATCTCTCACCTCCCTCAACCACAACCATGACTCTAACACCAATTGTTAGGAAAATTGTTAGGTCGGTCAAACTATTTATTGTATAATCCAAAGAGAGAAAATTATGCATATAAGAATCTAAAATAGTCGTAATGTAAAGATCAAAGGCATACCATAAGATTACACATGATATACCCCAGGAAAATCCTCAAGAGAGAAACCTAGGCTATAAACACTATAATACACTTACACAATTTTCAGTGCATTCTCGTACAAGCATGTAACTACACATCCCAAGCTATGCTTTGCACATGCACTCTTTAACAAAGTTCAATGCAAATGACAACCAATCCAAACAATCAACTAGCCAACAAGCCAACTCCAACCATTAAACATGTGTTCACTTTTATACAATCAATGTAAATAAATGATCAAGGAGTACATGTAAAACCATATGTACCAAAATCATAAGTGCACAAAGCCACTAACCCCAACATTTGATTTTAATTACTAGGTTTTCCTAATACTAACTAATTTCCCCAGGTGTAACAGAGACAAAAATCTAATGATGTTAGATACAACCTAAGAAGTGAACTCAAAAAATAAATATTTAACATGGCTAAACATATCACTAGAGGTGCACCAAAATAAATATAAGTTTACAAAATTAAAATAATTACTTAATATGCAAAGTGTACACCACCCTTTTCTTAACACTATTTGAGAATCTTCCGAAAGGCAAAACTCATCGCTCAATTTTTATTTTGGTCATATAGAACTTTCTTTGTATGGAAAGCCGACTATTTGCAATTGACGTTATATTTAAAGAATAAGAGAATGCAAGTAGAGGGAGCTATGAGTTTTGAGAAGTTGTATCATTAGCAAATATATTTTTACGAGAGATCCAAATTGATTACTTATGTCTTCTCCAAGAAAAGTCCTCTTGTAAGGTTTATTTGCTATTGGAATAAAAAAATTGGTCCATTGTTTGTTAAAAAATATTAACTTTTTGTGCTTCACATTTAGTTTATTTGTTTATTCATTTTTTATATGCATTAGCAACCTAAGGTTGCACTTGATTACATTGATTCAAAAAATTATGACAAAGAATGGATCAAGGTTAGACACAACCACCCCACATAAGTTACATCTTCTAGAACTCCAATGGACATACATGGCCAATCCAAACTACTATCTATTGGATTATGGTGCCACTATAATCACAGACTACTCTATTGCAAAAAGATAACATACAAATTAAACAATAAATGCCTTGACCCATTTTAATGGGTGCATTAGTGTTACATATACAACCTATAATTGCTCTTTATTAGAGCACAAGAATGTCCAAACTTGTGATGTATTGTATTCCTCTACCAAACCACTAACTATTTGGCTTCAACACCAGATTTGATGGAGTCCAAAGTTGCATTCTATTGCCGATTTCCGCACTTTTGATGGTATTCCTTTTCTTTTTTAGTCTTGTTTTCCATTCAATGCCTCCATCTCCAACATTAAAATCCTTTAGGGCTTGAGATGGGTTGAGAGAGAGAGAGAGAGAGAGAGAGAGAGAGAGAGAGAGAGAGAGAGAGAGAGAGAGAGAGGGNGGGTGAGAGAGAGAGAGAGAGAGAGAGAGAGAGAGAGAGAGAGAGAGAGAGAGAGAGAGAGAGAGGGTGTGTTCTTAGTCCCTGTGGAGTGACGCCCATCAACTGTAGAGTCTATGTGTTGTCGGGTTGTTGAATCAGATGTGACCAAATGAGAAGACCTTTGAGAGGTATTATCGTTGCCTTTAGAGGAATCATTGCTCTTGGGAGAATTCACAACAATTTAATATCCGAGAGAAAATATTTAGTTAATTTTTTATTAAGGTAAAAAGGATTGGGTTTTTGAAAGGACCTCAAACCCTTTTACAATTAAAAAAACGCATAGGAACTAGTCCCAAAATGTGTGGGACTTACAAAACAAACAATCACACTTGAAATAACAAGGAGGAAAGAGGACAATGACAACACATGCCAAACAACCAAAATAGGATAATATGAGATAATGCAACTAAATTTGCCAACTTTTGAAGGCTTGGGGCACACCCCACTATTTGGTCCTTGAAAGAAATCTCTAGTCTTTTTCATCTTGTAAAAAAAAATAAAAAAAAAATGATAAAGAGTTGGAAGGATCATCTAGGACTCAGGCCAAATTGGCTACCAATAATGTTGATGTTATAGACATTGAAGAGGGCCCTTCATCATTTCATTTGTTAAATGTACCGATTGCCAACTTTTTAGGGAAACGACCATGCAACCAACAAATGATCCCTGATTTGACCATTTGTCCGTTGCATAGCTGTTTCCACTTTTTAGACCGCAAAAATAGTAATCTTAGCATTTTAATAGTTACATAAAAATAAAAGTTTTAGGTAAGGTTACCTAATCATTTTAATCATGACCAACATCATAATCTAATTTTCAATACTTCATCTAATGGAAGAGCTTAAAACTCTAACATATTGACTACAACATATTAACGATTTATATTAGACATTATCTAATAACTATAGACACAAAAATTTCATTTTAATCAAATTTCTATATCAAAGAAAGATGCAAGTAACAACTTACAACTTACATGGGACCATCTTCATGCTGTTCACAATAAGATATCTTCTATGCAGAATAACATAACCTACAATTGCAATTTAATGGAAAAAATATATATAAAAGCTTACACCAACATACATAATTCTTTTTTTAAAGCAAATAAACGAAGTCGATGGGAAGAAAATGGGGTGTGAAGGGCTGTTAGGGTTAGGTTTAGGGTTAGAAAGCACAGAGAGTTTCTGGTGTATTTATTCTCGTTACACAGGTAATCTTATAGCAGTCAGGTTTTACGTTACAGTTGATGGATTGTTTGTTTTGCGGAGATGTTTTAGGGTAGCGGTTGAGTTTCTATCAGGGTAGATAAAGAGAGAAATAAGGCTCGTTTCTCAAAACATTCGCAGTGGCCGCCTAAGGGCTTTCGCCTTGGCCTAAAGGCTTGAGAGCCAATGCTGTTTGCATTTCTTCTTTGGATGTCTGAGGCCGTTCTCGTTTTCTAATTTCCTGAATTGCTTCTGTTATGTTGCTGTTACAAAGGTTTTGGTGTGAGTGATGAAAGAAGTTCGGATTCCCACTGATGTACAAAGTGATTTCACAACCAGCTACTTCTGACACACCATTTTATTGCGTACCTTTTTATTAATAGTTTGTTCTCATTTTTATTTTGACGTGTTTCTGTTCGGTCGGCTTTTTGGATGATTAGAGTAGGGTTTCCTGGGTTTAGGGTTTGAGGTCTTAAAGTTGTTATACGGAACGGTATTATTTGGTTATCTGAGTTCATCGTGAGATACTAACTAGTTGAGAGAGTAGTTGTCTTGAATATCTGTACTATTGTTTAATTTGGTTAATGTTGAATTTCTTTTCTAGTGTGGGTTGTTCTTGTTAATAGAATAAACAGAGAATGTTTTTGGATCCAGTTGGATCTGGAATATCATTTCTTGTAGATTCAGTTGAATCTGAAAAAATCGTTTTCTTTACTAATTGATCATGTGCGGAGCTATCTGGATGTTGGTTTTTGAGTTTGCTTCTTATTTACTTTTTCTTAGTAACTTCACGCTGTCAGTGATTACTTTACTCAATACTTATTCAGTAGTAAAAGATTCATCAATGACAAGAAGAACTATAAAATAACCATGTGAGTATTCAATGGATTGACAGGGTCATGAACAGGGCAAGATAAGAGGTTTTATTGTTGAGTCTCTCATCTTTAGCCATCATGCCTCGATCCTATACAGGCACTTCATTATTTGTGCAAATGCCTGATTTTAGGTTAACTTTCTATATGTAATAATTTCGGTGATGCACATACTCTTTGTCTTTGATCTACAAGCTTTATTAATCTGTGGTATATTATACGGAATCTTATTTTTAAAATTCTGATTCCCTTTGAGCAGATCTGGACTCAATTAAAATTCGTCTCTAGAAAACCAAAAATATTCAAGTCTGAAACTGTATCAAACTTCGTAGAAGATGGAGTGAAGAATCAAGCGAAACTCATACCAAGAGGAAAGACAACGGGTGCGTTATCTGAGATCTGAAGGATAAATAATCCCTAATATAATTAGGGAGAACAATAATAAAAATTAACGTATACACAGTACTCGAAATAATACTAAAGCTCCTCCTCTTTATGTGCTTCAAGCTTGATTCTTCAATCTGCTCTTGAGAAAGTTTGCAGTTATATAATAAACGAGCAGCACTGAATTAAATTTACAAACATCAGGTAACTACTGTAGGCATGTTTTTATTAACGAAATATGCAACCAATATCCAAAATCATCTCATTCATCAATGAAATGGCTTTCTAAAATAGACTAAATGTTATTTCAATACTCGGAAAATCAATTCCCTTTCTACTAACACCGCAGTTTCAACCTCTACTCTGATTGGAAATTCAGTTGGCTTGATTTGGTTGGTAGTGAACGGATTACATTAGTCTCCCATTCTCTCCATTTCAACAGGTTAGATACCTCTCCAAATTTTTCCAAGTCCCTTTCTCTTTTCAAAGGTTATTTTCACAGTAAACAATCTCCTATTTTCCTAGCTTCTTGCAGACTAGGTCTCATTTCTACTTGTACTCTGTTGAACAGAGTCTGGACTTTATCATCTAATAGAAAGTCTTCTGCTGCTTGTATCATTTTAATCACCTTTATATTTATTATGAGGATCTTTTATTGCCCCTTCTCTCTTTCCAAATATTCATTTGACGATAAATGATCCTTTATTTTCCTATCTTCTTGCAGGCTTAGACCCTCTTCTACTTGCTTTGTTGAAAACTAAATCTGCACTAAAATAAATTCTTTTGACGCTCTACTGCTGCTTGTATCATAATCACCTTTATACTCCACTTGAGGATCTTTCAACTGCTTTTTTGTTTTGTTTTTAGAAAGTTAAAATATGGTGGACAGACACAATACTGATGGGCAAAACATATTTGTTACATCTTTAAATTTTGGCTGGAAAAAAATAATAATTTATGTTTTATTTTTCAAAACAATGAACTTGGCATTGTTTTGTACTTTTATTTCTATATAAAGAGATGGGACTGAGCCTCACTACTCTGTGGGCTAATGCATCCTGCCTGCAGTCTTCCCCTAGGCCCCGTTTGTTTCCGGGAATTGGACCAGAATTGGCGGCAACGCTTCCAAAAACAGACGAAATCCGTTGTTTGGTTCTATTATTTGCAATTCGGGTTATATGGGGCAAAACCTGGTTTTCGGGCAAAACCTGGTTTAGGCCCGAAAACGAGCGGCACCATCTTTCTAGTGAGAAGGTGGAATTTGTTTTCATATTCTCGTTTTTGTTATTTCACAACCAAATTTAATAATTGGTTGGGTCCATTATCTTCCCGCTTTGATTTTTGGGTTTTCTTTCGCCATTTCCGAGGGTTTTGTTTTCACCATTTTTGAAGGGTTGTTTCACCATTTTCATTTGCTTTGGCTCTCTGCATTGTTCGACTGCATTGTTTGTCTGGTTTGGCTCTCTGCAGACGTGAGTGGGGGATATTGTGGAAAACTTGCTGTGTCGTGGAGCAACGCAGATCAAAATTCCAAGGTAAAAGCTCCTTCTCTTTCGTTGTTCTTCTGTAATGTTGATTGTTGAAGGATCCGTGCACAATTAAGCCGGTGCGTTGGAATGCTTAGGCGATGAGAATGGCACGGTTATGTGTACGGAGAGTAAATTGGGTTACTGTCTGCTTGCTTTGATAGCCCCCAAAAGGCTTATGATATGTCAGGCTTGGATTAAACCCTACAGGAGAATGATTTCACTTAGAATTGCTTCTTCATCTGGCCGCAGTCTTTCTTTATCACAGACTGTAGGCTCGTTCCCTTGAAGCTATACTTATTCTTCGCCTTGTCGCAATCTTTTCATGTTCAAATAATGAATCTATATGTTTTTTTTTGCATTTCAGTGTCGAGGCGATACATACATTTTCATGTGTTGTTTATTTTGATTTTAGGATTTAAAGGTTTTTGGGGTTCTTTTGTTTTTATGTATGCGGTTATGCTCGTGGTAGGCGTATGTTTGTTATTCTGAGTATCGGAATGCAATATAGTGGTGAAGAGGTTTACTAGGTTTATTGTCATTTACATTTGGTCAAAAAACTATATGCATTTTCAGTTTTTTAAATACTGTATACATCTCCTTTACGTCTTGCATCGAAGAGTTAGGCGCAAGGTAATTACATTGAATGTCTCTTTAACAATGAATTGATTCAGTCTGTCCAGGCTGTCCACGTTTAAGAATTAAATAGAAGATTTTCTTGTAATGCTTTTAATAAGAGGTAGAATTCTTTGACCCAGTGTTCCAAACTTCACATAATGTTTTGGGATCTCTTAAATCACTCATCCTTGTAATTCAGGTACCGAAATATTAAAAAAATCATAACTAGGTTAGCATTTACAAAAACATTTGGAACTGTCATTTTTTTTCTTTGTAATCCATCCTTTGTGGTGTCTAATTAAGACCATATTCAATGTGAGGATCATCATTGTTCTTAGGGAGTACTCATCCCTTGGATATCAATATTAATGTTTCGGCTGTTGTCTGCTAAAAGCATGATGTGAGAATGTTTTACATCTTTTGACTTGAGCATCTATAGTCGACAAGGTCAACCTCATTTTCAAATTCTTTTCTTTCCAACAAAAAGCCTTGAAGTTTGTTTAACA
>MU226323.1:19791-32900 GCA_018584345.1 Thuja plicata
CTTATCCTCAAAATGAAATCTGGAATATAGTCTGACTCGTTTGGTTCACCCAAAAGATGAATGAGAAGATGCATAAGGAATTTTAATTCTTTATTTTTTAATTTCTTTGAATATGGTATGTATATATACACACATGCACACATGTATATATATACATAGATACATGTGTGTGTATATACACATGTATATATACATGTGTGTGTGTATATATATATATACACACGTGTATATGTGTATATACACACATGTATACACATATACACACATACACACGTGTGTGTATACACACACATACACACATATACACACATACACATGTGTGTTTATACACACATACATGTGTGTATACACACATGTGTGTATATACACATACAAGTGTGTATCCATGTATACACATATACACACATACACACATTTGTGTATATATACACACATATACACACACCATACATGTGTATATATACAGACATATGCACACGTGTATATACACATACACACACTATACATGTGTATATATACACACATATACACATATATATACACACATGTGTATATACACACATGTATATATATACATCCTTATAGCAATATAATATACATCTTTATAGTCACGGATCCCACGAAATATTAAATTTGCTTTTGTAAAAATAGGAATTGGAATTCGAAATTCCAATTCCACCTATTTAGGTGGAAGATGATATTCCCATTTTGAGGGCAAAATGAGAATTTCAGAATTCCAATTCCATTCCAAGGACCCAAACATGGAATTTGGCATTATCCAGAATTAGATAATGCCAATTCCGGTCCAATTCCTGCTACCAAACGGGCCCTTAGAGTGTTCTGTGTTTGTGTTTTTTCCTCCTTTCTTAAGCTTTAAAAAAAAATTGATATGGAATGTTTTTATTTTAAATTGAATTATTTAGATTACAAGAAGCTAGAGAAAAGATCGACAAGAAGCAGCTGTGAAATTAGAGAACAGGCCAGCAAAGAAATAACTAAACAGCAAAGAAGCAAATTATGATGCTAGAGAATAGAGCAACTATGAAATTAGAGAACAGAGCAGCTAAGAAACAACTAAACAAACAAAGAAGCAAAAGATAACAACCCAAAAAAGCTGAAAGAAAATCTATAAAACATAGAAGAAAGACCAGCGAGAGCAGCAACCGGTAAATAAAGACAATCCTGTACCATGACAACCTTCATTTTTGTGGAGCAGTTTCTTGACTTGTTATTTAATTTTTTTAATTTGTAAAGTCTATAAAAAGTTTCAAAGAACTGCAGCTGCATATTGGCAGTCTAAGAGGGGTTTATTTTCAATTTTATCTGTGTTAAAAAATAGCTGGCAGGTCATGAATAATAACATTCCCTTTTCCCTATATGATAATTGCTCATAGCCATGAATAATAACATTCCCTTTTTCCTATATGATAATTTCTCATAGTTTGAGAATCCCAAAGATCTCCAAGATTGTGGACTTTGTTTTGAAAAGCTTGAAGGGGGTTTACTAAAAGATAGAGCTGGAGTTAGAAATAGAGTTAGAAATATTTTAAAAGAGGTGTTCTATGAATATTGTAGTCTAGATGAGAAAAATAAGTAAAAAATCATTTTCCCACCAAAATCAATTTTTATGAAAATTCTGAAATTAAATATTTGACAAATGGCATAAAAACATTCCTAAATGTTACTAAGTTGGTTAGGTAATTTCTAGCCCCACCCTTTTTTCATCTGCTTGCTAAAAGGTAAAAGTAGGAGCTCCTATTGTCAAGGAGAAGATTCCAAATAATCCCATAGGCAAACATTTTTTTTCTTCATGAGATCACCTTCTTCCTCAAAAATAGAGCTTAAGCCCTCCTCATGGGACCCTTGCCTAAAAAGCTTAATGCCTAAAAGCTTAAAGCAAGATATAACTCATGTTTGATCAAATAGATGAAGTGGACAAGCAAAATATATGTTAAAAGTATTTTATACTTCTATTTTTTAAAGATAGCAATTATGTTTTGAAGGTTTTCCATTAGGTAGGGGAGGAGAATCCTTCATTGATGAAAAGAAGCATGATTAATTTTGTCCAGCCAATCCATATGTTACATTTACCCTTGATAGAGGCCAGGTAATATTAAGGTGCTGATTCCACATATCTAATAGAGAAACCTTGATGCCAAATGGTATACAAATGTACATAATTTTTTTTATCCAATATGTCCATTGTGTTAGAGAAATTATTTTCATAATTTTGTAAAAAGAACAAGCTCTCATCATCATATGTAATAGAGAAACCTTGATGCTAAATGGTATACAAATGTACATAATTTTTTTTTATCCAATATGTCCATTGTGTTAGAGAAAATATTTTCATAATTTTGTAAAAAGAACAAGCTCTCATCATCATATGTTATCATAAATATACATTCCTCATATTTACATTCAAGTAAATATCCCCAAGCATCAAAGCATCAAAAGGACACAGAACAAGAGAAAATCTTGCTCAAGAGATCTTTGTAAAGGAAGTGGATGTGTCATTAGATTATTGATAATAATCTAAGTATTAGCATCTTGAAACAAAATTTGAACATGGGTTGGGTTGAAAGTTTAGGATGCCAGATTCTTCGAACTCCCACTATCTAGTCTGGAACAAACTCTTTCTTATAGGATCTTGCTTATTATTGTCACTCCACAATATTCTTCACTTTCAGGACATCGGGTCCAAGTTGGCCCTCCTTGACTCTTTAGTAAGGCCGACGGTGCTTTACGACTCTGGTGTGTGGGGCCCCTCTCTTCTTGAGTCGGATTGGACCTCTGTTGAGAGAGTTCAGATCCTCCTCCTTTGGTGCCTCATTAGATGTCATCGTTCTACTCCTCATAGTGTTATCCTTGCTGAGTTTGGTGCTCATCCTTTTAGATGTGCAACCATTTTTGATCTGGTTTGGTTCCTTCCCTGTCTCCAGGGATTTGTTGATTCTGTTGTCGGTCGGCAAAGATACCCTTATCTTGCTTACTGCTCTTCTTTGGCCCTTGCTAGTGCTGATCCCTCTGGTAGAGCTCGCTGCTGGTACACCCAGGCCACTGCCTTGCTGGGTTCTGTGGGGATCTTGATTGATCATCTTACCCCGTTTCAGTTTTCCTTGGATGCTCCCACCCACCTCCTCCCCTCCCAGCAGGAGCTGAATGACCATGTCAGACTCGACATCTATAGATAGTATATCACCACGACCTAGTACAACCCTCCTGGTGGGCTTCATCCCAGGATGGCCTCCTATGCTGAGCATATATGGAGATTCTTGATGGGGTCATTGCGCGTCCTTCATACCTGGCATACCGATGGAGTCACGCTCTCCGTATTTCTTTGGGGTCTTTTAGAGTCGGCTCTCACCGGCTTCGCATCCAGACTGATCACCACATTGACAGGGCTGACCGGATCTACCGCCTTTGCACCTTGTTGGAGATTGAGTCTGAGGCACATTTCATTTTCCGATGTCCCATTTACTATGAGATCAGAGGGAGATTCTACTGCCTGTTCAGAGAGTGCAGTTCCCTTGCCTCCTTTAGATACACCGATCAGCAATGCCTTGCTCTTTATCTTCAGGAGACCACACGGCTTCGGGATTCCACCCTCCAGCTTATGTTCCCGTCCAGCCAAAGATCTGATCACCTTATCACATCCTTTTTCACTTCAGCGTCTCCTGCCCGCGACATGAAGCGCCCTCTCGGACCTCCTTCTTCTGGACACACCAGGCTTGTGAGACCTTGTAGAGATTGTATAGATCGCACTCGGCAGCAGCACTCCACCACCAATGTTACTCAGAGACGGTCTAGGGCTCTTTCCAGTCTCGGATCGTATCCTTCGGTGCTCGATTACTTCTCGTCCGAAAAGAGCCTCTAGGCTCTTACCCTGGTTCTTCTGTTCCGCTTTTGTTTTATGTTTTCTTCTTTCTGTTTTCTTGTTATTGTTCTTTCCCTGGACACCATTTGGTGCTCCTGCTACTGGTTGTTCTGCTCTGTGTGTTCCTAGTCCCTTAGACCCTTTAGGCTCTCTCCCTGGTTCTTATGTTCCTCTTTTGTTTTATGTTTTCTGCTTTCTGTTTTCTTGTTATTGTTCTTTTCCTGGACACCATTTGGTGCTCCTGCCGCTGGTTGTTCTGCTCTGTGTGTTCCTAGTCCCTTAGACCTTTTGTGGTCTCTTTTTGGACATTAATAATTTATCTTATCTTATCTGACCATCACGTTTCCTTCCTTCTCAGGTTCATTCGGTGAATCTTCTTGCACCAAAGCATTTCTGCTACTACCGACCTTCTTGCTTTCATGTGTACACTCAAATGATCTATGTCCCTCTTCTCCACAATTGTAACAAGTTCCTTGGAATCCTCTTCTGTCATAGCCACCTTGGGAGTAATTACCTCTTCCTTTGATTGAAATTCCACCTTTCCACTTGGTCTTGCCTTTGTCTTGTACTGATCAAATCTATTATTCTCACCATAGGATCTACCTCTTCCTCTTTGTCTTTGCTCATGTCTTTTATTCAATTTCTCCCCAGCTATTAGGGAAAACTAATAAGCCTCCTCAATACTCTCCATCTTTACCAAACTGATCTCTTCTTGAATAGATCTCCTTAATCCATTCAGGCATCTTGCAATTCTTTGTGTAATCATTCACAAAGCTATCTTTTTATTTTAAACTTTGCATTATCCTAACTAGGTTAATATTATAATAACAAGATAAAAACTTGTCTTTCAACTTGTTTACCATCTTATCCCATACCTTGATCTTGTCTTTACCTTTCTTCTTTCGGTCCAATTGCAGATGCTCCCACCACAAGGATGCATGACCTTTCAATTTTGTGCTTGCAATCTTCACCTTTTTCTCCTTTGATATGTTCTCATACTCAAAATATTTCTCCATCCCAGTTATCGAGTCTATCAATTCATCTGAATCCAACTTTCCACTATACTTAGGAGGGTTAAACTGAGGCATGAACTTCAAACTTGTCAATGATTTCAGGAATATTTCTTCTCCTTGATCCATTATAGGTGCAGGTGTGGCTTCCTCCTGCACTTCCTCGGCTTCATCATCATCACCAACATCCTCAAGGTGTCTTCCTCAATGCTGGGCCGTCTCAACAGCTTCCAACCTAGCAACAATCTATCTTAGCATATCAACTAAACTTGGATATGCATTTTTCTTCACTTGAACTATCTTGAAACCATCTGCAATTGCAGGTCAGATCGCAATCTGCTACCCCGCAACAAATAATCAACTATGATTTACAAAAAGGAACCTTAGATTTAACCTTCGCTCTGATACCACTTGACACAAGGAGGGATAGTACTTAGGGCCGAAGGCACTCCCAAACACCAAACCAACTTGTAGATACACAAGTCAGAAGCTCAAACATAGAGAAGGAGAGAAGGAATGCAAATACTTTTCATTAATTCATCAAACTTCATACATGCTGGGCTGTAAGGCCTTCTTGGTTACGACCAATACAATCTAAAAATATTACAGAATAATCCTCATACATGCGAGATCCACAAACCCTAGATCCCCAAAACTACCACGCCGATAAAACTACTCCCTAAACTATGAACAAAACACTACATTTATACAAGAAGCTACCAAAAAGGTTGGCCCAAAAGATCCTAAAGATCCAGCATAGGAGAGAGCAACAACCCAAATTTTGATCCACATGCATCCCAATGAGAGATCCCAACATTAATTACATGACCAAAATTAAATGCAAATGTCAGACCGAAGATCCAACATTTAAAAACACACTCGGTGAGACAGGAAACAGGAAACCACCGAGCCACTGAGACCGTTCGGTGAAACAATGCCAAGAACAGTAACTGAGTTCGGTTAGTGAAACAAAATTAGAACCTTCAACCAAGAACTCCAAAGAAGCTACTGAGAAGTCTACCAAAAGTATCCAACAAGCTACCGAGCTCAAAAGCAAACATATTTTTGGTTGATACAAGATTTCCATGAACCCAAAATGCTCTTGCATCAGAAAGTGACAATCTCTAGTCACTTTGTCCATTCAAAATTAGAGTACATGACATATTATCATGCTTGTAAAGAATCCATTTGGCTTAAGAGATTGTGTTCTGATATTGGTTTTGATTCAACAAAAATTACAATCTATTGCAACAACCAGAGTGCCATTTTTTAGCAAAGAATCCTACTTTCCATGCTAGACCAAAGCACATTGATGTGCAGTTTTAGTTCGCTCTTGATATGGTGGAAGATGAAAATGTGAAGTTAGAAAAGATTGATACTTTAGTGAAAATTGCAAATGCACTAACAAATGGTGTACCATTTCTATGGGCCTTAGGGCCTGAGAAAATGATAGGGAGTGACCCTTGTAGGTTTTCAACAAGTTTAAGATGTATCAACATTTGAGAGTCTAATTGCAATTTAATTAATTGATTACTCTCCATGTTGCACATTTAATTAATTATATCCTAAGTGTTAACTTTTTAAGTTTCTTTATCACTTTGTGGGACCCGATTATGAGTTGGCTTCCTATAACATGAGGGGAGAAGTGTGGTAATGTGCCACTTGTCACTTGGATATTCATCCTAGCCAAATAAATCTGTAAAATTCCTATGTGGCGTGCTCTAGTGACATGTGTCCATGTTTATTGAGTTAACTCCTGGTGAGAATTCATTTTTCCTATGTTAGTACTTGAGAGTCAAGGGAAGTTAATGTTTGGAAATTTATAGTTATTGTTGAGATATTTTTATTAGTTAACTATATGCATGTTGGATGCCTAATTATGGATTTAATAGTTCTATGTGAGTGGGTGTAGTTTATATTGGAAAGTTACCATTATGGAAGGACATATGTTAGTGGTTTGGAAAGTTCTATTTGCAATGTGTCAAGGATATGGATATTGTTTTCGACATCACTTGACTATATAGGCATGAATATGGTTTTGGAAACCATGAGCACCTACATTTCATATATGAGCTCTATAAATATGTTGGTATCATAAATATTGTTTTTGGGAGACACTTTGGTTATTTTTTGAGATGTTGTTCTGCTGTTAGAATTACTCCTTAAATATCTATTGCTAGAATTAATCCTAGAAGAGCATAGACTATATACAATATATTGACATATTTTTTGATTGATGATACAATTGAGCTTTGCATTTTGGAGTGTGGGTTTTTTTTTCATGTAAGGATTTTCCAACATAAATCTGGTGTTATATTTTTATGTGTTTATGTGTTTGAATTAATCTGTAATTGAAAAAAGGGTTTGCAAGTTTTTTTTTTGTATGCAATCTCTTGCTAGATTTTATATTTGGAAGTGTTTATTTGCACTTAGCTTTCTTTTTTTTTAATGTTACAAAAATCAAAGATATTAAGTCCAAGCAACATCAATGGCTTGGGATCTCTATACAAAAAATATGTTGTATATTCTTATGAAATTATATAGCTACTAGATCCATGAAAATAATCAATGCAATGATAATTTTCGTCTACATCAGTTCAAAGGCACACAAATTGTTCTCCAAGAAAATTATTGTTCACTTGTCTACTGTTGGTTATTACCCAGTTCCAAATTAGACCCAATTTACACTCAAGCCATGAAGATATTATAGTCAATGTATCAATAATTTAGGGAAAAATGTGGAATTCAAGACTTAAATATCAATGCACAGTGATCCCGTAATAGCGGGTTACAATTTTTAGCCAACTTTGACATTGAAACAAACATTTAAGGATAAAAAAACCTCACATTCAGACAATTATTGTCGCTAAACCATTAGGAATTTGTAGATGACGTAAACTAGTGATTTGTGACATTTTGTTTGTAGATTCTAAATATATTTTTTTGAAATTGATTTGTATCCATTTTTCCATCTCCTTCAAAAACTAGTTTTTAATGACAAACAACATTTTTAACGAGTGATATTCACTTCATGACACATAACTTCTTTTCTGAAAGGGATAAAAATGTGAGTCTTTCGAATTTAGGTTTGTAACACTAATATCTAGTAATTTCAATTAGTTTCATAATGATATGTTGTGTATTTTTTTATTTTATTAAGTTTTGAAGTCTACTTAATTATAATTTAGACATAGGTTTAGTTTTAAACTCATAACATGTCATGTATGTATCAATTGTTTTTAGTTGCAAAGAGGACACCAATACCTAATGCATAGATATTTCAGAATTTTTTAAAATTACTTTACTATTTTTCCTTAAGTGTCTCACAAAGAAGTTGATATTTGGTGAAAAAATTATGTTTAGTTAAACTAAAAAAACCAATTCATAATAAACTCAATATATATTAAAATTATAATCATTGGAAAGTTCAATTTAAGTATTACTATCATGCAATTGGGTTTTTCAAGATTGTCCCATTTGAGCCTTCAACCAAAGCTTCAAAGGCCAAACATTTTCAGAATTTTGGAGAGATGGTGGAAGAGATGCACAAAATGCATGTTCAATCCAAAGGGATTCGATCAAACATTCTAGGGTTCGATTGAGCATATGTGGCATAAATGATTTGAACATATGTTCTAGGATTTTATTGAACATATTTTCTATTTGATCGAAATTGTATGTGTCATGGGTTTCAATCGAAAGTGTAGAGCTTGTTCGATCAATTTTTTATATTTGTTCGAACATGCTTCCTAATCATTTTTCCCCTGTCCATGTTTTTCGTTTGCCCAATGAAAGTGTAAACCACTTTTGTGGGATCACCTTGAAATGAAGTTGAAACATTCTATAGAGGTTTTAGACAATGTGTGCTTGAGTTTATTACACTATAGAAATCAAGGATACCAAGTCCAAGGAACAATAAATGGCTTGGAAATTTAATATAATAAAATAAGTTATTAAGGCTTATGATACAAATATTGGTGTAGGGGCACTCAATGTGTTTCTAGCCTCCATGAGGCTAGTTTAATATTTTTCACGTGTCACGTCATGTCAAGATTGGAATAAGGTTCTATGGACCAATTGTATTAAGTTTCAATTCAAATTGTAAGGCGTATTGGCCATTGGTCCTAAATGGTCAATTATTGTCATCATATGGTCAAATTGTACCAAGGTCCCAATATGATGGGAAGTGATGTAATAAGGAATTTATCCTCTTTTAGCATGTCTAGGGTGAAATAAAGTTGTTTGGAGTCATTAGGGTAAGTTTGGTAGAAGTTTTCTAAAACTTGCAAAAGTTGCTTGACAACTTTTGCAAGTGTGTATTGAAAAAGTGCAACTTTGCATTCCAACTTTCACCCATTTGAAATTTAGTTGGGGAAGGTTTGAAATTGATTGATATATGTTTAAAAATCCTCTTTGTGGTCGAGGCAAGGTTGGTTGAAGTGCTATGTTGGAGAATTAATGAAAACAAACTTTGATTTCTTGATTTTCCCATATTTCTTCCGATTTCTTACTTTGTATGGATTTATAACATACTATACGGGCATACAAGTTATATGTAAAGATAGAGGGGAGAGTTAGTTTTCTTTTGGAATTGGTCTGAGGTCTTTTTGAATCAAATAAGAAGAGATATACATATTTTACTAGAATTAGGTTTGAAACCCTAGCAAATAAGGGATTGGACATAGAAAGCCTATAAATCCCCATTCCACCGTGGGAAAATTCTAAATTTGGGTGGAATGGTAGATTGACAAGTCATTTCAATGTTACAAGTGGTTTTAGATTGGGAGATGGAGTTTGGAGAGAGAACAAGCAAGTCCTAGGTCTGACATCCCTATCTGACAGACCTAACATTGTTGTCTATGAAGTCTAATTTGCAAACTTGTTGAAATTTATGTTGAATAGGCACCCAAAACCTATGGATTGGTAGGTTTGGAGTTGAAACACATCTATTCATTCCTTTGATTGATTTGGGAAGTGAAATATTGAAGTACTTGCTTTGCAATGTGCCCTAATTAGCCCTCTAAAAGCTTTACCGATCAATTTTATGATTAGTGTGTTCCAAAGAACCCGAGGGTAAGGATTGGTTATGTCATAAAATGTACAAATGGGTATTTGACTCTTCTCTTATTTTGTGTTAGAAGTCAGGGGTCTAAAAGTTTTTGGGCAAAAAACTGGTGGAAAGGACTACTAGGCCTAAGTGCACTTTGTGAAGTAAATATTATTGGATGTTGATCAATGTTGATACCAAGTTTTGGGAAGGATTGGTTGATGTTCCCTATTTCTCTAAATGCCCTCAAATTAGTGGTCCCTTTGAAGGTGTTTTGTATCGATGAAGATTGCCTTGTATCCACGTTTGATTTCCTCCTAGTTAACAAGATGAGTTGGTTGTGGGTTCCCCTTTTGTCAAACCTTTTCATTTGCCTTTTAGTATTGAGTTAGCCCCATTTTGTATCCATCCAAGTGTTCTCTACATCAAATACCAATTCTAGAAGAGGTATCAATGTACAATAGAAAATCCCATTTAGATCCATATAATTTGTTTTCAGCTAGTTGACCCATTGTTCCCTTCATTGCTCTAGGTCTAGCTCCAAATCGCACCTAGATTACTTTAAACCTATAAAGATGTTGCAAGATGCTTGTTATGATTATACATGGAAGGATTCAAGCATTAAACATTTTGGAGTTAGAAGTTGAAATATACAACTTTAGGGACATGAACATGACTAATTTCATGTATTCTTCAACAAATACCATGGAGAAGAATCATCAGTTTCTTGGAGGTTGTGCCAACAATTTGCAGGTACTCTTTTATATTCATTTGATCTTACAACTACTAAGAACAATATTGCCATTACAATACTTAGGGAAAACTATCCCATAACTAGTCGTAATTCTAATCATTAAATATTTCCTTTATCTACTATCTATTATCGAAATGTCACTATTGATGATTTCATTCTTCCATGCTCATTTCTCTATTACCAACCTTCATTTAACTCTATTCTTCAACAAATTTTTAACACCACTAACAAATACAATCCCTATCACCAATCTTATTAATTTGAAAAATTAAATCTTAAAACATATTATGTAAAAATTGTAAATATGTAAAATTTTTAACAACAATTTGTGATTTCAAGAAAAAACATTTATTTTTTCAAAATGAAACCATCTTTCCATCAAAACCATCTTTTTTGGTGCATCTATAATTACCCATTGCTACTATTTAATTGCATTGAGAGGTGTTCCTACCATCACAACATTTTTGTGTCAATAAAATCCCTTTTGATTTAAATTGACATCTTAATGGCCTTCAAAAATTCATACAATGGTTGGATTACATAACTATAATTGATAACACTAGAAGAGAAAACGGTTCAAGTGCTAGCATTACTAATTTTAATTCATCAAGAGGCATCTAAAGTGAAAACAAACCTATGTACATAAAAACATAAAGAAATTTATTGTGACATTCTCTAAGGTTATCCTAGAAAATGTGCATCCTTGGCATTTGAAATGAGTAAGAATGTGAGGCATTATGGTCACAAGGGGGTCCTCTTCCCCATTCAACATATTCAACTTAGAAGCCACATAAGCAACTTAATTAGCTCAAATTAACATAGAAGCCACATTTATGTCACTTTAGGCAATTCAAACATGGATCTCCAACATGAGAATCTTATGGCCTTTCCATTTGAACACACCCCATTGGCTAATTTTTATTTATTTTAATCCATGTGTATGTAATGACTTTAGTGCCTCTTGACTTGATAGAGACATATTGCATCTATACATTTTTCTTTTCTTTCTGTCTGGCTTCACTTCATTTGTGAGTTGAATAGTACAAACAAGTTTGTTTAATTGTGCTCTTTGATACATAGGTCATGCCTTTTGGCTATTGTGACATTTTTGCTCATTCATTTCTACCATTTGCAAACTAAATATAACGTGACTTGTTAAAATGCTTTACCAAATTATTTAAAATGGTTTGGATCGTTTGACCATTTAACATTATTTGGGTTGTTTAAATTTTCCTTCGATATCCCCCATTTATCTATTTTAATGAAAAATACATGACACTAACATTTCACTTAAAAGAAAAAGCCTAGTAGACAATTTTGATGAGCTAGCAAATCGCTTTTCAAACATATGGTTTGCACTTGAATCAAAATATTTTTTGAAGACTTTTTATCAAATAACAATCACCGTCTACGTCACTAGACGCCAAACAAAACAAACCAATGACTTTGACATATAGTAATCATTTGGACAAATATTACCCATTCTTCACATGACAACGAAAACATAAATATAGCTTAACCATTTTGACAACTATGAGGACATCACTAGCAATTTCATTGCTAAGGTGGTTCTTCAAAAACACCCTTCAATTTTTTATTTTGGCATCAATTAAGTGTTGAAGTCGTATAAAGTCTTGCCTTGTCTCTTGAGGGCATATACTATATCCATGGTTAGACATATATAGTGATGGAAAATATAGTGTCCACTCTCCTCTCAAAAAAGAAATGACATACTACGTGCTACATTCTTAATCTATTGTAGAAAAGTAAAATATGGATTATAAAAAAAATATCTATTATAGAAAAGTAAAATATGGATTATAAAATTTGAAGGATAAAATCTTACAATATTAAAAGATGTACAAATCAATGTAGAGAAATAGACATGTTGAAACAACAAAGATTAGAAGAAATTGTTTTAGGTGTTTAGGAGTTGAAATTGATATTGAAAATGGTCAAAGATCATGAGAAATACAAGATTTTGAAGTTATGATATCTAACTTAGGTCACTTCCATTATTTGCTCCTACGAGATTTTGGTCTTCTTTGATTTTGTCAACTTTTGAATTTCACCTTTGGAGTCTAGATGACATATTCATCTCTGTATGTATATATGTTTGACAAATGAATAATATTGAAAAATACATTTAGATACCTATTGTAATAAATAGACTACTATACACAAATTAAATAAACTCTTTGATAATGATATCTTTTGTCATCTTCTTTATAGATTTTTCTAAATGATTGTACGCTGATATCTCTTAAAATATTTTATAGATTTCTTTAAATAGACACCTTGACAATTATATCTTTCAACATCCTCTACATAATTTTTGTAAATACATATATACTCTCACTCCACATCTTCTACATAATTTTGTGTGTGTGTGTGTGTGTGTGTGTGTGTGTGTGTGTGTGT
>MU226323.1:49425-73432 GCA_018584345.1 Thuja plicata
TAGGGTTGATGGCAAGGTAAAGTGTTCTAGAGGAGAAAATGGTGGCATTGTTTATCTCATGGCTATATGCTTGTATCAGACAAATAAATTTATAAACAAATAAGCCTTACAAATACTCATTTTGTGTCAGCCAACATCGGGCATGGCTTTATCTTCTCTTCCATGCCAGATTCATAGATCCCTTTCTTTCAGGCCCATCGCCAATGTAAATGTTGTTGTAAGAAATACAACATGTTCACACTTTGACAAGACCCCTTATTGAGAATTGCAACCCCCTATAAATTCTAAGCAATACTAGAAAATGAGTATCTCTAACAACCAGGTATCCACACACCTGTGTTACTTAACTCCAAACCTGAAACTATACTAAAATGCCAGTCCACTACTAACCTAAAAAGCTTCAAGTTTCTCTCAAATTCAAGTAGAAAACATGCAAATGCTTCATACCAATAGGTACAAACCCTAAAAACCAGTGGCATAAAAGAGAAGATAAAGCCATGCTTACCTATGAAGCAGATAAAATAAACCAGTGAGAAATCCGCTTTAGGTCAAGATTTATCAACGACTGATCTGATCACAGAGCAGGCTACTGGCGTCGATAATATCTTCTATGCTCCATTAAAAAATTTATCAGAAATGTATTATGGTTTCAAGATATTAATCTATGACATGTATAGTAAAGAGGCTCATGAAGTTTCTAGTTTCTTTCTACAATCATCTGGCATTTTTAATGCATGGAAGAAACCCTTGAGCTACAAAGAAAATCAGGGTTATTGAGTCATGACATCAAAGATAGGAAAATGCAACATACTTTCTCATTTATCCAAGAAAAGATAAAGCTAAGATAATGGTTTGATGGCAACATACCTATAAATGCTCAAATTTTGCAAAATGATGTTCAAAACCCTTCAAAATTTCCAAGTTTCAACTAGTGAAACCCTAGTCTCTACTGCCACAAAGAAAAAAGAAATGAAAATGATTTTGCTACTAACGGCGGACCCGACAGTGAAAACCTCATTCGCAAACCTGAAAACCAATTTACAATCCCCACATACTCGGCAGACCCGACGAGAAATTATGATGGGGTTAATAAAAATGCAAAACCAAGATATGATTTCTAATTCCACCTATTGGGTGGGAAGATAATGCCACCCATTTTGGTGCTTAAACTAGGGTTTTGCTTGACGAATCTCGAATTGCAATTTAGAGAAACAAATGTCAGATTTGGCAAAAAGGGGAAGTGCCACACCCAATTCCGCCCCAGTTCCGCGAAACAAATGGGGCCTTAGCCACTTGAGCTGGCTTGGGTTGCTGGAAGGTTGATGGTTAAAAATTTTATGAATCACAACATACACGTTGAGGACACCAAGTCATATTATTTTTAAAACAATTATACTTGTTCAAAGGTGATGCAAGTAGACTTCTATTTGTACATCATCATCATCATACTAGATACATTACCATTGTCTTGTTCTTGCCATGCAAAATCACATTTTCAATAATATATTTATTTTATGTGAGCCCACACTCAAATCACACACATTCGCATTTACAATTATAGTTATAGTTAATTAGGTGTTTGTAAATCTCATTTTATAGTTATAGTTATAGTTATTTATCTATTTTATTATCTCAAATTTGAATTGAGTGATTATTTCAATTGCATTTTTCTAAATACATGATTAGTTTGTAATATTTTTTATTATTTCAATTGCATTTTCCTAAATACATGACTAGTTTGTAATATTTTCTCTTGTGTTTGGTTAAATTTTTTAGTAAATGTAGAAAAAAATCTTGAAAAATAATATTTATAAAAGACTATATATTTTTTCCCTTCTTTGATTTACAACACAAAATTACTTATTATTGAATGTGTCTATCTAACTTTTCTTGTCCCTTCCATTTCCTTGCAACAATTCTTGTAACCTTTCTCTCCTCTATTTGTTCTCTTATTCTTTGTTTCAACTCTTCAATGTATTTCTTCCTTTTCTCTTGCTCCATAAGAAAGTTCGTTTAAGCGTTTGTTGTTAGAACCCCTTTTGTTAACTTAAATTGTTCCATTGTTCACTGCATTCCTCGTTCTTTCCTTAAAAAGGTGCATGATAAGTTTAAGGAATTTGAGAATGTTTGAACTGGTTACGACACCCAATGATTGATTAGATTATATCTAACTGTCATGTTCACCCTTACTAGAATCTCTTCCATTGTATTAGGTTTCTCTCGAGTCTATGTCATTATCTTCAATATCCAAACCTCCACAATTAGCATATTAATGTACCATTTATAATGCTTTCAACATCAATGATAGAGATAGCAAGGAAAATGTAGCTTCTTGTTCATGGGAATGTAAGTTGGTTCCCAAATCCATTGGTCCCTCCATTAACAATGATAGTTGGATTGGCTAAGTAGGAAAAGTGAAGTCTACCTTCCTGAGTTGATCATGTTAAGTGGATCATTGTTCATGGGAATATAAGATCCTCTCTAAGTGGCTCATTGTTCCCTTCTCTGCTTTGGGCTAGCTCCAAATTACACCTCGACTACTTTAAACTTGTGAAGAAGTTGTAAGATGCTTGCTTTAATTTTACATGGGGGATTAAACTATGAAACATTTAGGTTATAACTTGAAGGAAACGACTATGCAGGGATCACTGTTAAACAATTTTTTTAATTAATTAAAAGTTAAAAATGGTATATTTTTTATTTTTTTATTTTGTTAAATTAATCAATAATTCTAACCTTTCATAAACAAAAGTGTTAAAACAATTTTTTTTTATAATTTTTAATTAATTAAAAATGTTGGACAATATTGCATCCTAATCCTTGCATAGACATTGCCTAATTGTATCTTTGAATATAAAAGAAGGAATCCCGTAGTTAAACACCGTAATTTATTTATACCTCTATTCTACACAGGAAAAAAAATTGTTGATAGTTACTTTACACCTATACTTCTATAATTATATATTGCAATTATTGAGATAATTGAATGTGTTACTACCATACACAATGCGCTTCAAAAACACAAAATAACTACTAACCAGTAAATGGGAGTTATTTACTTTTAAACATTTTAGACCATGACATCAACGACCGAAGCATTAAGAATTTACTCTGTGCAAAGAAGAATCGCCCAATTTGAAAGCCATACCGTGGGCCTAAGTAGTGCATTATCACTGAAAGTTTGACTCACTACTCCAGAGTACCAATAACACTGATTCAGCTTTTTGGCCCGGTTCTCTTTGTTAATTCATGGTTATTCCGATAGCGGCTTCCATTACAGAGACAAATAATGGACAGCGAGGTGGACAGCAACCACCAATGTCAAATTGCTTCTATGCTCTGCTACTTCTTTCATTGGTGTTTGCTTGCTTTCAACCTGTCGGCAAGTAGTTTCAAATTGCTGGCAGAGAGTCCATTGGTGACTTCCTCGTTGGCGAGCTCTCTAAATCTCTCGACGGCTCCTCTTAACCTCACGCTTTCCTCGCCTTCCATCAACGTTTTCACCTTGCCGGCAATTTCCTGTGCTGCAATTACCCTTTTTTCATCCTCTCTTCTCCTCCCCCTCACCGCGAACTTCCATTCCTCCACAACGAGCTTGCAATTGAGGAACTGTTCCATCCCCAGAGGAAATCCCAACATGGGAACACCCGCAGAAACGCTCTCCATAACGGCGTTCCATCCACAGTGGCTGAAAAACCCTCCCACTGAAGGATGCGAAAGAATCTCCTCTTGATTAAACCAGGGCTCAACAAAGCCCCGATCTTTACATTCCTCCATAAATCCAGGCGGCAACATTTCAGAGACATGAGACGCCCCTGCATCCGGACGAAGCGCCCATACAAAACAGTACCCACTCTGCATAAGACCCGCCGCAATTTCCCCAACCTGAGATCTCCCCACATTAATAAAGCTGCCGAAGGAAACATAAATGACAGATCGGGCCGGTTTCGAATCCATCCATTGACTGCACTGCGAAATGCTCTTCCCATCTCCCCAGCCGGTAAAGGGCATGTTCAAGGGGCCCACGCACTGAACAGGGGTTTTGTGGCGCAGAGCATCCACTGCCCTGCAATCCAAGCCGTAGAAAGAATTCACAACCACCCAGTCTGCTTCTCTCACATTTACAAAACTCTGCGCAATTCCATGGCTCACAGGGGAGGAATAGTACAGCCCATTCGGAAGTTCTGTCGGTTTTAACGAAGGCACACCAGGAATATAATCTATGGGGCCTTGCGATTCAACTGCACCAACAACAGATTATAAACAATCAGTCCTGTTTTTCAATGCCAAGCCTCAAATAATTTAACTGATAATGGTTTTTGGTTATTTCTTCATTACCCAAGTCTGAATGATAAAAGAGGGAAAAATTTGTAACAGAATTTGACCACAGGGAAACGGAAACGAGATCTAATCGTTTAGCAATTGGGACTGCCCAGCTGAGCAAAGTGTCGGCCACAATGCAGGAAGGTGTGGATCCAGAGCGATTGAGGTCTGAAATGAGATCGGTGACATGAGATTCCATGTTTGAGAGCGAGAGGAAAAAGGCCGCCATGTTAGCCCACCTTTCTGACTCCATCACCACGCAGTCTGGAATGAGGCCCGCCCGAATGTCCAGGCCAAGTTTTTGGGTATGGGTGAAAAAATCGTCCTCGGCCTGTGTAATGATTTTGTGCCATGTCTCAGTGAGCACAAATGTAACAGAGATTCCACGAGAACCGAGTTTTCTGGCGAATTGCATCATGGGGTTGATGTGTCCTCGCCCTGGATACGGAACAACTATTGCATGCCCTGCCATTTTTCTTTGCAATCCGAACAAACCGAAGAAGATAGGTAAGAATGCCCTCTGTATAATGTGTTCTACTGTCACAAGGCTTAGAAGTATATATGCGTTTGTCTAATACTATTAAACCATTTTATTTTATTTTTCTTACAATGCGGTGGATTGGGGTTCACTAATCCATCACTCATTTGTTCATAAATCATACAATAAAGAGACCGGCTAAGTTTCAGACAAAATATAAATTTTTTGTAGTTTTTGACCATAAAATATGCAGATTATGAACAACAGATGTTGAAAATTTAGCAAAAATCTGTTAGGTTTTGTGATGGTGCATTTTGTAGGGAGCTTAACCGCCTCCTAGAATAAATGTCAAAACTACAAAGAACTGCCATACTAAGGCACACAAGTTTATTTTATTTTTTCTTTTTAAATTTTTTAATTAGATGATAGGTTAAAAGAAAATTGATATACAACTTATAGAATAGAGGATTTTCTGTTATTTATTATTGAAATTAATAAATCACAATACACCAGCTGTGTAGATATTTAATTTAATTAAGTTTTTTAATTTAATTTATTTTTTAGGATTTTTAATTTAATTAATAAATAATAGAAAATGGTCTAATCGAGTCTATTATGTCGGCTAGATAGATATTGTTAGGTATATGGGTGTGTCTCGGATCAAGTTTTGTTGAGTGCAAGACATTGATATTTTAAGAGACAAGGTTTGGGTCTCGACAAATTTGATAGGATTGATATTCTTCAATATTTTGCTCAAGGCCAAAGAAGTTTCAGCTTAAATACCCTTGTTCTTGTGTGATTTGCTAAAAAAATTTTTAGATGATATAAAATCCTCCATTGAAAAAAATTAGGGGAGAGGCATTGATCGTGGTTTACAAAATTAATATGGATTTGTATGTGTCATGGTGACTCTTTTTTTTTTTCAGCCACATATGTAAGAGGTTGGTAGATTTGAAATTTTATTTGAAGGGGTATACGACTCAACATACACATGGAGGAGGTGAACAAGTACACACTCTTATTTGTTCCCCTCCAAATTATGCTTGAAAGAATGTGGTGGATGTGGACAATTGGTCGTAGAACATCACCAATGCACTAGATGTTATCATTGATTTGCTCTTGCCATGCAAAATCACACATTTCAATAAACACCAACATATTTATTTGATACTAGTCCACACTCAACTCACAGATTAAGCCACATTTACTGAATTTTCCACCATGCTTGCAAGTATATGATGACATGTAGATATAAAACCATTTGTCTTCACTATTGTAGCATGTAGCATTACACAATGAACAACACTCCACTATTAATTGTCTTCTTTTTCCTTATAATTGTTGCATTTTCATATGTTGTTCACTTTTGCAATCTTCATCAAACTATCATCCACATGTGTTTTGTATTAGACACTTTTTAATTTTGTCACTTCCTTTATACATGATGAATCCTTCCTGAAACCAGACACAATCATTATCAACCTATCCTAAAGAACACTTAACTCTGGCAAGAGATCTACATGGACATTGACTTGTTTGATCTAGGGACCTTGTATTTTATTTGATCTAATTTTTTGTGATGTCCTTTCTATGCTACTCAAGGATGTCTTTGACTAGAAGAGTGATGATGGCACATAGTTACTTGATTGTTTTTTATGAATTGTTGATGTGTAATCTATCCTTGCAAATGGTATGTGAGTCATCATCTTGGTTCTATTATACCTTGATGCTTGCATCCACTTGCCGTGATAAGCCCCATGATGAAATAACATTATAAAAAGCACAAGTTTCCATCATTTCCTTCTATCTATTCATCTCCTTCTCATTTTCTGTATCCTCTCCATGACCACTTCTATGGTCATTGATTTACCACCTCTTTATCCATGCTTGTAGCCTTATCCCACATATAGTATCATAATTAATAATTTTGTAACTAGCAAGCATGAATATTTTGACAAACTATAAAAGCATTTGTAGAAATTCATAATCATCATTCAAAATATCCAAATAATTCATGTAAGAGTTAATCAAATATCAATAATACATTCCTCTGATAAATTGTCATCATCAATCCATGAGTAATGGTTTGATAAATCATAAACGTTTATAGTTAAATCTTTGTAAACAAAACTCGAGGAAGGTTGTAGACTTGCATTCCATTGAATTGTAGTTCATAAATGTTTGTTGTGTCTCTTTGAAAATTTGCATTTATTACAAACATGTTTACACACATATCTAACAACATATTTAACAACAAGTTCACATATATGTTAGTAATAACTGAGAGGGGGGAGGGGGGGGGAGGGTGAGGGGGGGCCTTAAATTTTAATCCTTAAATCAACCCTTTGAAACTTATAACCACAAATTATGTCTCTAGTTATCTTCTATCCTACAAGATGAATGTCTTGAAATACTTATGTCAATTTAGTACTTGTCGGATTGCTTTATAAAACCTTCTTTTGTATGTTTACCGATAAGCAATCAACTATTTATCAAAACACAATAAATATGCAGAGTATACCAATCAATCAGGAATTGCATATGTGAAATGTAAAACAGTAAAGTAATGAAACATTAACACATAACAATTGCATTTTTAATGTGGAAACCCTGTTAGGGGAAAAACCACTGGGACAGGTACCCCAAATTTTCACTCTTCTAAAGTGAGCTCTGTTAGGAGCCAACCCTGTTAAATGTTACAAACACACTGTTAGCTATGACCTTGTTAGAAGATTTAAAAGATAGTTTGTCACCTAGTATCTGGCATATAATGCTACCATCCTTGATCAAACACTCACTTGGCCTGTCAATAGGTATCGAGCATATCCAATGCTACTTTCTATGATCGAACTTTTTGATACTCCTTGGGATGTATCTCAATTACAAAAGACTTTTAAGTCCTTCTCGGTTAAGAGACTTGATGCTTCAATGGTTAAACTGAAACATTAATGATATGTTCACATATACAACTTGAATTGCAGATTTTCAGATCTATTGTAAGTGCATTACCTCTCTGATCAATACAATCAATTCTATACCTTTGCTCCACACTATTCTGCTCTGTGATGTTGTCTCACTGTTCGTCAGTGTCTGCAGAATCTAACTCTTTCCTCAGCTTGATTGATCAGGTCTGAATGAAGACTTTCTTCTCCTTCAGAATCTCTTTAGCATCTTCCCTCTTTTCTCTTCACCCCTCACAATTCATAATGAATTGGATTTGTCTCTTTATAGACATGATTTACTTGTTCTTGGCTTTCTTGATTCTTGGCGTGATCCACAGTTCTCACCAATTAGATTTAAAGCAAACTCCAATTTTATCTCGTAGAGATCTTCTTGCCAACTGGACAAAGCAACTTTAAATCCATTACTTATCTCCGACTTTATCTGGATGATTAAAACAATGATAAGTATTAGTTAAGTCTATTTATAGCTCTTGACAACTAAGCATTTTGTCGTTTCTGAACTCTCTATTTTTCCGGTCAACACTTCAGTTAGTCATCGGTGATAACTGACTATTCCGTCGGTGTGACTTCAGTTGTCATCGGGATCTCCGTCCTTGTCTTTTTCATTGGGAAAAACTATAGTTTTGTCCGTCGGGTTACTCTGTGCTTTGTTCGTCAGGCAACACTGTGACTTTGCTTGTCAGTAATGCTGTGCATTTGGTCGTCGGGTAACATTGTGACTTTGCTCTTTTACTCTGACCATCAGTGTGCACTTCGTCGGTGTATGCAGTCACTATGTGAATACTTGACTTATATACATTACTGATAGCATAGCCTTGATTCATCATTTCTTTGAAGTCTTTGGCAGTATGTCCATGACCATACAAATTATATCAAGTTGACATCAATGACAATACAATACATTAACTGATTTAATGCCTTGCATGATCGTCAACTTAACATCTTCAAACATTCAATTAGTTACATGTCATCAATATACATATGAATGACAATAGGGACAACATTTAATTGTTCAATTAGAATGATTTGACATTTGAAAAAAAAGGTGTGAGAAATGAATTCCAACCATGATAACATAAAATAGTGTTGCTAAATATAGGTTTCAACCATACTAGTGTAATTAATGCATAATATGAAGTGAGGCAATAAATTTCAATCGCGTGTAGTAACTAGCATAAAGCTCTCAAGAAAATTAGCAAAAAATACAACTTTACAACTTTTTTGTTGTTGTAAACAATCAATTTTTTGATTACCTATTTTGACAAGATGGATCAATATAATTTACATATTGAAAGCAATAATTAGATAAATTTATAACTTAAGTAGGAGAGGTCATAATGATGGTTGAACTAAAGATACAAATATTATTCTTTTAGACATATCATTTTGCATATACTACCAAAAATTAGTGATACATAAAATAAAATATTACAAACTAGAGATATATTTAGGTAAATGTAAATGAAACAACAAGTCAATTTAGGTGAAAGATAATGAAACATGGATTAATAATTATCACTTTAACTTCACAATATATTTCTCAAATAATTAATTACTCTTAATATATTAGGGATGTAAAATTAGCAAAAATGAATATAACAAGTCACTCATTGCCTTAGTGAGATATTGAGACCCCACCTTCCATTTATAATTAGGTAGAGAAATGAAATGAAGAAATGACTTCTCAAATATTAAATAACAATTAATTAATTATCAAAATAATATATTAATGGAGAAGGAATGAGGCATCATGACACATAGAAAGTCATGTTAACCCCATAAGTTAGGGTGAACCACTATTAGACTTCACTTTCACTTTACATTTATAACTATATGGAGAAGTGGAATTAAAAATGCTTCTCAAATAATAAAAGCAAATTTTTTTTATGGATTATTAAAAATAAAATATGAATTATTAAAATGAAGGATAGAATCTTACAATATTAAAAGATGTACAAATAAATGTAGAGAAATAGACATGTTGAAACAACAAAGATTAGAAGAAATTGTTTTAGGTGTTTAGGAGGAGTTGAAATTGATATTGAAAATGATCAAAGATCATGAGAAATACAAGATTTTGAAGTTATGATATCTAACTTAGGTCACTTCCATTATTTTCTCCTAGGAGGCTTTGGTCTTCTTTGATTTTGTCAAACCTTTGGAGTCTAGATGACATATTCATCTCTCTATGTATCTATGTTTGACAAATGAATGATATTGAAAAATACATTTAGATACCTATTGTAATAAAGAGACTACTATACACAAATTAAATAAACTCTTTGATAATGATATCTTTTGTCATCTTCTTTATAGATTTTTCTAAATGATTGTACATTGATATCTCTTGACATATTTTATATAGATTTCTCTAAATAGACACCTTGACAATCATATCTTTCAACATCATATACATAATTTATTTTTGTAAATACATATATACTCTCACTCCATATCTTCTACATAAATTTTTGTGTGTATGTATATGTATATATATACACTATCGCTTGACATATTTTACTTATATATATAACTTCTAGATGAAATATTCATCTCTCTATGTATCTATGTTTGACAAATGAATGATATTGAAAAATACATTTAGATATTTATTGTAATAAAGAGACTATTATACACAAATTAAATAAACCCTTTGATAATGATATCTTTTGTCATCTTCTTCATAGGTTTTTCTAAATATATGTATACTGATATATATATATTACTTCTAGATGAAATATTCATCTCTCTATGTATCTATGTTTGACAAATGAATGATATTGAAAAATACATTTAGATATTTATTGTAATAAAGAGACTATTATACACAAATTAAATAAACCCTTCGATAATGATATCTTTTGTCATCTTCTTCATAGATTTTTCTAAATATATGTATACTGATATCTCTTGACATATTTTATACAGATTTCTCTAAATCTATCTCTTGACATATACATATATATACTCAAATGCAATCATGTCTATTACTTCTAGTACCATGCACAAGATAAGAGCTAACCACCAAGAAGAATCAGCAGACTGTAGGCATCCCTAATTACTTCAACAGTGATGATTCAGCTTCTTGGCCAGATTCTCTTACTTCTGTTCAAACCTCGCCAGGTTATTTCGTGAGTGGCTGCTATAACAGAGACATACAATGGAGAGACAGGGATAGCAATTACTTATCTCAAATTGCACGATGTTCTGCCATTTCTTTCGTGCCTGTTTTGCCTGTTTTCAATCCATCGGCAAGTAGTTTCAAATTACTGGCAGACATTCCGTTGATTACTTCCTCTGTCGCAACCTCTCTTAATCTCTCCACCTCTCCTTTTAATCTCACGCTCTCCTCCCCTTCCATCAACATTTTCACCTTGCCGGCAATCTCTTGTGCTCTTATAACCCTATGTTCATCCTCTTTACTCCTCCCCCTCACCGCCAACTTCCACTCCTCCACAGCGAGCTTGCAATTGATGAACTGATCCATCCCAACAGGAAATCCCAACATCGGAACACCCGCCGAAACGCTCTCCAAAACGGCATTCCATCCACAGTGGCTGAAAAACCCTCCCACCGAAGGATGTGAAAGAATCTCCTCCTGATTAAACCAGGGCTCTATCAACCCCCGATCTTTACATTCCTCTATAAACCCAGGCGGCAACATTTCACAGAAATGAGACACCTCTGCATCGGGACGAAGCGCCCACACAAAACAGTACCCACTCTTCATAAGACCCGCCGCAATTTCCCCCACCTGAGCTCTCCCGACATTAACATAGCTGCCGAAGGAAACATAGATGACCGATCGCGCCGGTTTCGAATCCAGCCATTGACTGCACTGTGAAGCGTTCTTCCCATCTCCACAGCCGGTAAAGGGCATGTTCAAGGGGCCCACGCACTGAACAGGGGTTTTGTGGCGCAGGGCATCCACTGCCCTGCAATCCAAGGCGTAGAAAGAATTCGCAACAATCCAGTCCGCTTCTTTCACATTTATAAAACACTGCGCAATCGCATTGTTCGCAGGGGAGGGAGGGGGAAGCCCGTCCACAAATTCCGTCCATTGTAACGAAGACACACCAGGAATATCATCCATGTAGCCTTCAGACCCAACTGCAGAGACAAATTATAAACAATCAGCTATGAATTTTCAATGCCAAGTTTCAAAGAATTTAACTGCTAATTGTTCTTGGTTTTTCTTCTGTACCCAAGTTTAAATGATCAAAGAAGCAAAAGGCTGTGACAGAGGATGTCCAGAGGGAAACGGAGATGAGATCGAGGCGTTTAGCAAGAGGAACTGCCCAATTGAGCAAAGTGTCGGCTACTATGCAGGACGGTGGGAGTCCAGAGCGATTGAGGTCTGAAATGAGGTCGGTGACATGAGATTCCATGTTTGAGAGGGAGAGGACAAAGGGCGTCATGTTAGCCAGCCTTTCTGATTCGTCCACCACGCAGTCTGGAATGAGACCCGCCCGAATGTCCAGGCCAAGTTTTTGGGCATGGGAGAAAAAATGGTCTTCGGCCTGTGTGATGATTTTGTGCCACGCCTGAGTGAGGACGAATGTAAGAGAGACTCCATGAGAAGCGAGTTTTCTGGCGAATTGCATCATGGGATTGATGTGGCCTCGCGCTGGATACGGGACAACTATTGCATGCCCTCCCATTTTTCTTTGCGATCCGAAGAAACTGGGGATGAAATGTAATGTCTTCTGTATAATGCTTTTAGGCGTTTGTAGGACTGTAAAGCATAAAAGTGTGAAATCTTTCCAGTGAAATTTACCTGTGTGATGACTGTTTTGTGAAAGGACCAGGCCAGAGTTTATTTTATTTTATTTTCTTAGCATGTGAGTTCTGCTGTATATCAAATGCTAAAAGCACGCGGAAAGACCTCATTAGGAACGGTGCAATTATCTTTTGTATTTTTTTACTTCTAATTAGGGGAGGGCCAGGCTACTCGGAGGTGGATGGTTTGAAAAATTAGCATACACATTGAGGACAACAACAAAAGACAGTTATATTATTTCCTTATAAAAATTATAGTTGTTCAAAGATGATACAAGTGGACTTCTAGTTGTATATCATCATCGAAATATTAGATTTCTTAAGTGGACTTGTAGTTGTATATCATCATCAATATCTTAGAATATATATATATATTTTAAGAAATATAATAAAAAAATTCTAAGAAGACAATTATGGGATTGTTAAAGAAAATACAAGCAAATTATTGTCAATTGGTATTATATAATGCAAACATTGAAATTTGTATCAAATCTTGTCTCCTAAATCGATATTACACAGCACAATTATTGACATTTGTATCTAATCTTGTCTACTAAATTGGTATTATACAACACAAATTGTGACATTTGTATCTAATCTTGTCTCCTAAATCGGTATTACACATCACACACATTGTCATTTTGTATCTAATTTTGTCTCCTAAATCGGTATTACACAACACAAATATTGACATTTGTATCTAATCATGTCTCCTAAATCGGTATTACACAACACAAACATTAACATGTGTATCTATTCCTATCTCTTAAAATAAAATATTTCTGCAGTTCTTTTTTTTTTATCGGTAATATACGCTTTTGACTGGAGCGATAACCAGTGAGGCCACAAATCTTGGGGACTTCATCCCCATGAAACCAACACATTAGACCCGCGATCCAGATAGCCCAGCAGGGACATCGGCTTGGGTCGTCCGGGTCCACGAGCACACAAGGACCAGCGAGGGTCTGGCAACTGGATCATGAACACTAATCTTCAACCTCCTCCATCGCAACAGTGCACTCCCTCGTCAACGATCCTTTTCGACTCCTGTGACTGCTATGCAAAGCATTCGCCGAGTGCTGCCTGTGAAATTCGAACCCTGAATTATGCTGACCAACAATTCCTTCCGACTCCTGTGCCCAACATAGACTGTCTCGCTTGATTGCACTTCCCGTGGTTCGAACATTGAACCTCCCAGTTACTGGGGCTCGCAGTCACCGCTGCGTTGTGAGCTCATGCTCTATTTCTACAGTTCTTCAATAGAACAAAACAATTTAAATTGAAGCAATTTCAAATTTTCATGATTTTTATGTACCATTGTTTTGTTATCCTGATCATGCAAAATCACATTTTCAATTAACTACGAATATATTTATTCGATATGAATCTACACTCAAATCACACACCTTCAATTTTAGTTTTTCCTGATTTTTATGTACCATTGTCTTGTTGTCCTAATCATGCAAAATCACATTTTCAATTAACTACAAATATATTTATTTGATATGAGTCTACACTCAAATCACACACCTTCGCATTTAGTGAGTCTACCTACATGCTTGCATGTACAATTTTTTTCATTGAGATTTGCACTCAATATAGTACAAGTGCCTTTAACATAATATTGTCATTAGATCAAGTGTCCATCACTACATGCTTGCATATATGGGGTGCCATACAAATTTAAAATGATGTTGCTTTCAATGTTGAAGCATGTATAATTAAACAATGCATACCACTTTACCATTAATCATCTTTTATTCCAAAACTTGTTTCATTTTCCATTTGCATTTTTCACATGTGCTCAATTCTTCTCTACCGTGTCTTCTTTATTTTGGTGTTTATTTTTAAGTGTTTAGGGTTTAAGGGGTCTAATAGTGGCATACCTTAACTTTCATGATTGATATTGCCTTCTATGTGTCACAAAGTCTTGTTTTGACAATTATTTATTTATTGTTTAGTGTTTAAGAAGACATTTCTTCATTTCACTCCTTTTGCTATAAATGGAAGGCGAGGTCATTATACATCATTAAGGCAATGACACACTTAGTTTTATTGGTTCTATTTTGATTTTAGAGTCATAATAGATACTAGTTGATTGGTTGTTTGTCAATCAAATTTTGAAGTTATAGGTGATAATCAAATATCCATTTCATTAGCTTATACTTGAATTGAATGACTATTTTAATAACATTTACTTAAATGCATGCCTAGTTTGTAATATTTTCTTTTATATGTAGAACAAAAATATCTTGAAAAATAATATTATATAGAATTATAAATTTGTTCTCTTCTATGGTTTATAATACATTAATTGCTTATGAAAACTATAATGTTCAATTTGACCATTACCAAGACCTCTCCAAGTTAAATTATAAATTTATATATTCAATTCTTTCAAATAGTAAATTATCTCCACCTAATTTGTCAAAATGGGTAATCAAAATTTTGATCACTTGTGAAAAAAGCTATAAAGTTGAAAGCATTGTTGATTATCTTGAAATCCTAATATTTGTTAGTGCATTGGTTTGAAGTGTACAATCTTACTTCATATTATGCATTCATGGTGTTAGTGGTGTTAAACTATTTGTGTAGGTGTTAGTAGGGTTGGAAACTACTCCTCAAACCCTATATTTTTTAAAATGTCAAAGCTCAACAATTAAATTTTGTCCTTGTTGCTCCTTATACATATTATGTCAACCAATTGTTCCTTCATCATGTATGTTGTCTTATATGCACATAAATATATTGGTAATGAATACAATTTTTCAAATAGACCTGAAAAAACACCTATGAACTATAATTCAATGCAAGCAAGTCTACCCTCCATATTTTTTTTATGAACATTTATAATGATAAATTTGTATCTTTTGTTAATTGATGATTTATTAAAGGATCATATTTATGATATTTGATTACTTTTCCATAACAATAAATGACAATATTAATTTCTATATAAATTTGCTTGATAGTTTTGCAAAAAAATTCTTCCTTGCTAATTACAAAATTATAAACTATGATATTATCTTCATTTGCAAATATAGAGTTACTTGCAAAGAAAAGGAGAAAAAGATTGATAGAAAACCAATCTGATACATTTTATAAATCTAAATGGCATGCCTTTAAATAGACAATACAAAAACCATCAACCAATTGTAGAACAGTTATAACTAAAAAAATAACAAGTTAAATGCAATATGCTAACATTCCCCCCTTATTACATTAATTCAAACAAGACTGGAATATTGCAAGGTTTTGAGCCCAACCTTTTTCTAGAGACTTTGATGAAGTGCCTTCACCAATCCTCCTCACCCACCCAAGAAACACTAACTGGCCACAGTAGCAGATCTCATGACTGTAGCATTTTTAGGAAATACCAAACCATCTGCATCAATGGATCCCCTGACTATCAAACTTACAATCATTTTCACAATATGAGAGAACATAAAAAGTGTTCCAACTCTCTATGCACATTAAGACATATTTCCTCTGAAATTCCACATCTCCTACGAGTGTGTCTAATGCCTCCTATAATGCTACACATGAGACACCTTTCCTCTGAAACTTCACATGTCCTCCGAGTGTATCTAAGACACATTTCCTCCGAGTGTGTCTAATGCCTCCTATAATTCTACACATGAGACACCTTTCCTCTGAAATTTCACATGTCCTCCTATAATGCTACACATGAGACACCTTTCCTCTGAAATTTCACATGAGACTCTCTATGCACATTAAGACACATTTCCTTTGAAATTCCACATCTCCTACGAGTGTGTCTAATGCCTCCTATAATGCTACACATGAGACACCTTTCCTTTGAAATTTCACATGTCCTCCGAGTGTATCTAATGCTTCCTCAAGTGCTATCAAAACAATCCCTCCATCACTGCACAAATCACCAATCAATGCCTACAAATGAGGTAACCTATCCTCTAAAAGTCCACACGTCCTCCAAGTGTGAGGAATGCCTACTCAAGTGCTCGAAAAACCATCAACCAAATCTTGTCCCCCCCCCCTTGCTCCTTGAAGGGACAACAATGATGTCAAGCCCCGTCTTTTCTTCAAGGATACAAATATGTTAAGCCCCCTCTTTTCTTCAAGGACAAATATGCCAAGCCCCCTCTTTTCTTCAAGGATACAAATAATATGCTTCTCATGCAAAGAGTCATCCCTAAGTGAGAAGCTAGCTCAAGATGATAAAAATTCCTGGCCCCATTGCCTCCAACCTCCTGTACAATCCTTGCTATTCTTTAAAGCACAAATATTTCATCAATTTTTTCCTTGCAAGATGAGTTTTCATCTTTAGATGAGTCATATGTACCATGAAACCACAAAAGTGTGTTCCACCTTCAGTTGTAGTGAAATTTGTATTCTTCAACTTTCCATCAATGAGATCTTTTGCCTGTTGAATGCAATTCATCTGCACATGTCCAATTTTATGACAATAATAATATTTAAATTATTTTCTTATTGAAATATTAGAATTTTTCCTAGCAACCAAAGAACTTTCCTCAAAAATTGAATGACTCTTATCAGCTCTACTTCCTTATCCAATTAAAGAGTAAATTACAATTTCCAAGTTGGGATTATTTTTGTGTAATGTAAAAACAATATAATCAAAACTTGAAGACATACTACTTAGTAAGATCACCTTGGCATCATCATCATAAACTTTGGAGATTACACCTGCAAGTTGATTAAGGAGAGAGTGAAATGTGCTTATATGTTGAAAAATATTGTCTCCCTCTTTCATCTTCAACCCAAAGAATTTTTTCTTTATGGATATTTTGGCACTTGAAGCTTGTGAACCAAACAAAGTGTTAAGCCCATGGACCATATTTACTTTAATGTTTTTGATAGATCAATGTGGTGCAAATATGCATCTGTTAAACCAAGACCAATTAATGTTGTGGCCCTACGATCTTTAGCAATCCATTTTATTGCTTCATTTGCATCCTGTGGTTTTCTAACAATTTCACTCTCAATGTCCCATAAATATTTCTAATTAAAAGTAATTGTATCTTAATATTCCATGTGTGAAACTCACACCCTTCAAATTTTAGCAATAGTACTTAATTTCGCTATTTAAAAAACCTTATTACTCCAAAAAATTTGTGCCCTTTATATCTCCTTAATAGATACATAAGTTAAAATTTTATGTGATCTAAATTCACACATACCTTTGGATGATTGTATAATAATGTCTGAAGTCATCACCATTGACAACTTGAAAATACATCCTTGAGCCTTATTTTGAATGATCAAAATAATGACTCTTTGGAACAACAATTTTGTTACTACAACAATTTTAAAAATGCTAGGAAACATTAAACTATCTTCATGCCCACTCCTCACAAGTCCAACACACTTGGATTTATTTTGACACAACAAAACCACCCAGGTTTCACACACAAAAGAACTATCTCTGGAGATTTTATCAACATCAAATTAGGTGTTAAACAAGTGTAAACCCATGTAGTTAGGTTTAAAGATCGATGCTTACAAAAATGGCTAAATCGCTACTCATTCTTACGCCTTGTCCACCACTCTGCATTGCCACATGTCTTTAATTTGGTTGTAATACCAAAAATCAAAGAAAAGAAGAAAAAGATGGTATAAAACCAATTTGATACATTTTATAAATCCAAATGGCATGCCTTTAAATAAGCAATAAAAAAACCATCAATTAGTTTTAGAACTATTATAATTGAAAAACTAACAAGTTAAATGTAACACACTAACAATTATGTTAGTTTTTAAGTCTTTCAAGCTCTATTCCTCTTTAAATTCTCTACCTAGTACTAATTTAAATGGATACATTTTATGTCCCTAGACATGATCATGAAGATTATATTTTAGTCGATAGGCTATTAGTTTGAACTCTTCCTCCTTTAAAATTGTCTCACGCAGCCAAAAAGTTGTTGAATTCCGGGGGAGGGAATGTGACAAGTTATCAGAGCAGGGAGATTGAGGTGATTGTGTGTTTATGTTCTCAGAATATTGCATATTTCCTGAATTTTGTCTCACACTGTTGGGAAGTGGAATTTTGACATTTTCGTTGGGATGTTGTCAAGTGCTGCCAAGAAGTTGTGTAATGACGTGTGATGTTGTGCATGAAGAATAGTTTGTGGTGGTGAGATGATTATGGGATGCCGATATAACTCTTTGATTGGCGAGGTTGGGTCATTAGGATGTGGGAAGTTGTGTAATGGCATGTGATGTTATGCTTGGAAAATTTGTTTGGGGCCATAAATTTATTTTTTCTTGTGATGGGGATTTGTCAGTTAATGATGTTGTGAAGAGTTGCAATGGATAAGGTATGAGTTGAGTTGTGGTTGTCATGCTGATTTTAATTATCCCCACTTGTTTCTTTATCTTGCACTATGTACCAAATATTACAATTTCATAAATTGTTTGGATTACTCGACTTAAAGGGAAAATGCACTCTTAAAAATATGTTCAATATAAGCTATAAGTTTGTGGTAATTATCCTTTATGTCAACGATTCGGGAATGTGTTGAACTTTTGTAGCAATTGAGTTGTTTGGTTAAGAAGTTTCTAAATTATGCGATCGGGAAATTTTTGAAGTGTTAAGAGAGGGAAAATGTACTTTAAAAAATGGAGTGTATCTTGCATTGTTGGCCAATTATTAAACTTTTGTAAATGTTATGGATTATCTTACTTAAAGGGAAAATGTATTCTTAAAAATGTGTTCGATGTAAGATATTTCTCTATGGTAATTATCCTTTATGTCTACGAGTCAGGAATGTGTTGAGCTTTTGTAGCCATTGAGTTTTTCGGTTAATTTTTTTTCTAAATTGTGCAATCTCTCGATCACTTGCAGTGTGTATGTTGTGGAGTACCCGACTTAAATGGATTTCAAAGTTAGGAAGCCTCATTCATTTCAAGGGGGTGATGTGGAAAAATATGTTCAAATATGATGCCATCATTTATAAAAATAGAGGGGTATATTATGGCCGAGTTAATTAAATGAATTTGTGCTATCATTTTGTACAACTATTTTTTATTTGAGGAGATAGTAGAGTGAAGTCTCTAATTTCGTGGCAAGGGGAAAATATTTAGGCGTGTAGTAAAACGAGGTAGGGTACGGGTTTACTCCATTATTTTATTGTCATTTTTGAATTGCAAGTAAAGCTTCTTTGGCTCCTAGTGTGTGTAGTCATTTGTCTAGTACCTCATGAGTCTGTTTTGTGAGATTCTAGGGTATAGCCATTGTATGGAAACCATAATTGTAGACACCTTGATACATCATCTTTTGTATCACAAATTTCAAACCTTGGCCTTTTTAATTTCACTTACTATAGACAATTGCCTAGAGGGATCAAAGACACAGAGTTACATGATGTGGGTGTTTATGGCATTGTGAGGAGAATTAGAGAAGAATATAACTTTACGATTGCTGAGAAGTTTGTGGAGACTGGTCTTCTCGAAGCAGGTGGTTTCCCTCCTGCGGTTCCCTATCCTAAATTGATTGTTTCTTGTGTCAATCATTATGAATCTCAGAGCCCTATGAGGAGAATGCCAAAAATAAAAAGAATCTCAATGCCTTCTCAAGGATTTAAAACAATGTCATATATCCTCCTCAATGCACATCTACAACCCTTATGACCCCCAAGGCAACAAGCCAAAATACCGCCCTTATGACCCCCAAAGGCATAAGAAAAAATATGGCATCATGGAGCCCATACTCCATGTTTTCTCCCTCTCCTCCATGAGGAGAGACTCTACACCCAAGGGTTGTCCAAAATCCCTTCACCCCCAAGGTTACTCTACCCTCCCAAGGGTGAGTGTGCCTTGAGACTCCCATACACAAAACATAAAAAACATCACAAAAGAAAAACATAATACAACAAGAGACACATCCATGCATTTTTCCATTGCAAGCACACAACAATTTACACTACAAATTTCTTCAACACTCATGCATAATCAACAAGGAAAACAACAAGAATGAAGAGTATCCACCAACCTAGATCCAAGATTATAGAAAGAGTTGAAGATGAGCTTCCTTTTCTTGAAGTCCTTCCTCTCTCCAAATTATCCACTAATTCTAGAAGTCTCTAAAGTTAGAGAGCAGGTGTTCAAACTCCAAGTCTTAGAGGATCTCCCCTAAAAAGGGTCTACACACTTCCCACAATTCTCTTGAAAGAAGGTAAGAATAATATTGGTTTGGTATTCCCAAAACCCCTCTTACAAGGTTTATAAAAATGGGTCTTAAGAAAGGTGACTCAAAAATTGGAACAAATAATTTGCATCCTAATGGAAGGGCTGTCTATCCAAGGCCATGCTTCCAAAAGTTGATTTTCGTCCATCTTAGAAATCCAACTTTTAGAAGGGTCTTCAAGTCAACTATGAGTTGTCCTAGGTTTAAAAATTACCCTTACCCATAGGTATACCAAGTGGGATTCCTAAAAATGATCAAAACTCAACCCTAGGCGTCCTTTTAACCTCTCAAAAATCCACCTTAAACTCACCTACGAATTTCAAGTGATATGACCATAACCTCAAGCTCCCTAACCAAGAGATTCACATGGGATCCTCTATGGTACTATCCTAGGTTTGGTTGCAACCAATCATCGCCCAAATGGACATGTCATGGCCAGATATGTACAACACAAGTGTCAAGTGACACCACAAAAATACACATCACATAACTCACTTGGCATGTCTATTAGATATTTAAAAGATCACAATTTCATAATTTACAAATTGAACAACTATTCAATCTTCCACATTTACGAAATAAAATACATAACAATGAGGTCTTGTCTCTTCTTTAGACACAACCTTAGCTTTAACTGATTTCACAATGGTCTAACCTTGGTTCCCCGATTTATTTCCATGGTCAAATTTCCTGCACAACTAAATCCAAATATCAGCAGTCCAAGAAAACCATACATAAAAAATGATGTAAATAATTGAAACATATAAGAATCTATCATTCGCAATTGCATTCTCATAATTCACCATTAATCAAAAAAATATTTGTAAATTCAATTTCTACATGAACACATTTACTCACAAAAGCATATACAAAATCAAATCATCATATAATTTCACTTGTCAATATCGTTTAACCATGAGATCTATAAATCAATTAGATCATAATAATCATCTAAATCAATCCATCATAATCCACCATCATAATATAGCATAAAGTCCCCATCATAGAAATCATGAGTACTGAATCAATCCCAATGTAAAGTCCAACAAATCCATTGATAGGAACATATGCCAGATAGGTCTAAATATATCCTCAACAAGAGTGCAGAAGATAACATAAGATAAATGCATCACAATCAAATGTGATCTGATCCCTGTCCTATAGAGCAATAATCCATAATGCATCCAAAAAAGTATCAAATAAGGGGTCTATCATGAGAGTATGTGGAATGTCTTAACAAAAATAGGCCTCACAAAACATCAGTTAGAGGAACGAATTCAAAATGCCAAACATGAAATACAAGAATCTTCCAACCCCTTATTAGCAATCATTATTAAAATGCATTTTCATCAATTTGTCTCATAGGAGAAAGATATAGGTGTGTGTAAAAATTTCCCATTAAATTTGTGAGGACACTTATGACATTATTTCCATACTATGCTTCATTCAAACCTTTAATCTTTTTAATCTTCTATAAAAGAGTCATATTCATAGAGTTAATATTTTGTTAGATACGTGAGAGGAGGGGTCCTATAGTAGTTCATATTGGAAAGTTACCATTATGGAAGGACATGTGTTAGTGGTTTGGAAAGTTCTATTTTCAATGTGTCAAGGATATGGATATTTTTTTGGACATCACTTGACTACCTAGACTTGACTACCTAGGCATGGATATGGTTTTGGAAACCATGAGCACCTACATTTCATATATGAGCTCTATAAATATGTTGGTATCATAGTTGCTTTTGGGAGCCACTTTGGTTATTTTCTGAGATGTTGTTCATTGTTAGAATTACTCCATCAATCTCTATTGCTATAATTAATCCTAGAAGAGCATAGACTGTATACAATATATTGACAACTTTTTTATTAATGATACAATTCAGCTCTGCATTTTGGAGTGTGGGGTTTTTTTTTTGCCTGTAATGATTTTCCAACGTAAATCTGGTGTTATATTTTTATGTGTTTATGTGTTTGAAATTGATTTTGTCTATGTGCATCTAATCTGTAATTGAAAAAAGGGTTTGTAAGATTATTTTTTTGCATGTAATCTCTTGCTAAATTTTACATTTGGAAGTGTTTATCTGCACTTGGCTTTCTTTCTGTTGTTATGTTACAAAAATACAAGATCTTAAGTCCAAGCAACATCAATGGCTTGGGACCTCTTTACAAAAAAATATGTTGTATATTCTTATGAAATTATATAGCTACTAGATTCATGAAAAGAATCAATGCAATGATAAATTTCCTCTACATCAATTCAAAGGCACACAAATTATTCTCCAATAAAATTGTTGTTCCCTTGTATATTATCGGTTTTTAGCTAGTTCCAAATTAGACCCAATTTACACTCAAGCCACAAAGATAATATAGTCAATGCATCAATAATATAGGGGAAAAAATTATGGAATTCAAGACTTAAGTCTCAATGCACAATGATCCCATATTAATAGTGGGTTACAATTTCTAGCCAACTTTGACACTGAAACACACATTTAAAGAAAAAAATCTTCACATTCAGACAATTATTTTCACTAAATCATTAGGAATTTTTAGATGATGTAAACTAGTCACTAGTACATTTGAGGCCTCTTTTCGACAACTATGTGTCGCTTTTCTGACACTTTCCCGTCGGCCTAGCGACAGAGACCAGTGTTGCAGTTTTGGTGTCAGAATTAACGATGACTGTGTCATCTGTCATTATTGCGATGGTACTAACCATTGCAATACGAGCCGACTATGACGGTTACCATGTTGTCGTTACATAGTTTTGATGTCGCTATTATGACACGTAGGCGTCGCATCTTATGTGTCACTATTACGACACGTAAGCGTCACATTTCATCTGTCACTTTTTCAGATGTGCGACGAATTTGCTATACATGCGACATCGAGCCGTCGGTAATTTTGCGACAGCCCGATGTCACAAGTATAGAAAATTCATCACGCGTCTAAAAAAAGTGACATCTAGGTGCTGCAATACGGGCTGACTATAATGGTAATCATGCTGTCATTACATTTTATCTGTCGCTATTACGAAACATAGGCGTCGCATAATGAGGGTCAAAATTATGACAGTCGTGCGACGAATTTGCTATACATGCGACATCAAGCCGTCGGCAATTGTCGATGGCTCGACGTCGCATGTGTTTTTTTAGTGTCGCTTTAGAGTTTTTAAGAGTTTCTCTTTGTTTCAAGAATAGTTTAACATTCTCTACTTAACAAGGCCAACCACGTGAAGGTGGAAGCTCATCTGGCCCCTCCTAGGACACTCTT
>MU226323.1:93236-113941 GCA_018584345.1 Thuja plicata
CATATAATTCAATGTATATATTGAAATTGATAATAAGATCCTGAATGTCCAGGTTCCAGACAGTTTGTTCAATCCCTCAACGAGGCATTTAAAAAGACACCAACCATTGCAAAATTCATTGGCATCTGACCTTCAATAGATAGGGTCAAAGCTTCAGTGAGACAACTGTGGCATACTGCCCGTGACAAAGCATCACTTTCTTTATGCTAGGGTTTTTGCAAATTACGACATATGTTCTCATTACGGTGTATGTTCTCATATTGACTAATATTAATCAGGCCATCTTAGGGTATACGCCTCTAGTCATGTAATATGCTCTTAACCAAAGGCTAAAATACAAGACATATATTAAAATTGATAATAAGATCGTGAATGTCCAGGTTCCAGACAGTTTGTTCAATCCCTCAATGAGGCATTCAAAAAGACACCAACCATTGCAAAATTCATTGGCATCTGACCTTCAATAGATAGGGTCAAAGCTTTAGTGAGACAACAGTGGCATATTGCCCGTGACAAAGCATCACTTTCTTTATGCTAGGGTTTCTGCAGATTACGACATATGTTCTCATTACGACGTATATTCATCATATTGACTAATATCTGTAATATGCTCTTAACCAAAGGCTAAAATAAAAGACATACGTCAAATGGTGAGTACGCGATGACAGCTTGTTGATGAGTACGTGGTGGCTATACCCTAAACATGAAGGAAATCAGCTGAATGAATTGCAAACCTGCCCAGAGGTGTGATGAACGAGATGTTGGATTCTTCAGTTGTGACTACTAGCTGGATTCAATACAACAAGAGCCCTCTTCGCACACAGAATGGTATAGTTTCCTTCCGCTCGCATGCACATCTTGATCACAACTGAGCCTTTCTTTTTCTTTTTCTTTTCTTTTGTTTATAATCAAGAGGGTGTCGCAATTACAACGGTATCGTCGCTATTGTGACAGCGTCGGGGGCGCTTGAAAAAAAATACAAAAATCACACACAAATGGTAGTGCCGTCGCAAATTGGTGTCGAAATTTGACCCCAAATGTTGTAGTGAGTGATTTACCTGACATTTTGTGTGTAAATTCTAAATATAATTTTTTGAAATTTTTTTGGAATCGATTTGTATCCATTTTCCATCTCCTTCAAAAACTAGGTTTTAATGGCAAACCACATTTTTAACGAGTGATATTCACTTCATGACACAACTTCTTTTCTGAAAGGGATAAAAATGTGACTCTTTCGAATTTAGGTTTGTAACATTGATATCTAGTGATTACAATTGTTTTCATAATATTATGTTGTATATTTTTATTTTATTAAGTTTTGAAGTCTAGTTAATTATAATTTAGACATAGGTATAGTTTTAAACTCATAACTTGTCATGTATGTATCAATTTTTTTTAGTTGGAAAGAGGACGTCAATACCTAATGCATAGATATTTTTCAGACTTTTTAAAATTATTTTAGTATTTTTCCTTAAGTGTTTGACAAAGAAGTTGATATTTGGTGAAAAACTTATGTTTAGCTAAACTAAAAAAAAAATCATAATAATCTCAATATATATTAAAATTATAATCATTGGAAAGTTCACTTTAAGTATTACTATCATGCAATTGAGTTTGTCAAGATTGTCCCATTTGAGCCTTCAACCACAACTTCAAATGCCAAAAAAAAATTAGAGTTTTAGAGAGATAGTGGAAAAGATGCACAAAATGCATGTTCAATCCAAAGGGATTCGATCAAACATTCTAGAGTTCGATTGAGCATATGTGGCATAAATGATTTGAACATATGTTCTAGGGTTTGATTGAACATATGTTCTATTTGATCAAGATTGTATGTGTCATGGGTTTTAATCGAAAGTGTAGAGCTTGTTCAATCAATTTTTTTATTTGTTTGAACATGCTTCCTAATCATTTTGCCCCTCGCCGTGCTTTTCCTTCACGGGTGAAAATGTAACCCACTATTGTGGGATCAGCTTGCAATTAATTTGAAACATTCTATAGATGTAGGGATATATAGAGGTGTTAGACAATGTGTGCATGATTTTATTACACTATAGAAATCAAGGATCCTAAGTCCAAGGAACATTAATGGCTTGGAAATTTAATATAACAAAATAAGTTATTTAGGCTTATGATACAAATACTGATGTAGGGGCACCCAATGTATTTCAAGCCTCCATGAGGCTAGGTTAAGCTTTTTCACGTGTCATGACATGTCAAGATTGGAATAAGGTTCTACGGACATTTTGTAATAAGTTTCAATTCAAAGTGTAAGGCGTATTGGCCACTGGTCCTATATGGTCAAAAATTGTCATGGTATGGTCAAATTGTACCAAGGTGCCAAATATGATGGGAAGTGATGTAATAAGTATTATTTATCCTCTTTTAGCATGTCTAGGGTGAAATAAAGTTGTTTGGAGTCATTAGGGTAAGTTTGGTAGAAGTTGTCAAAAACTTGCAAAAGTTGTTTGACAACTTTGCAAAAGTGCAACTTTGTATTCCAAGTGTCACCCATTTGAAATTTAGCAAGGGGAAGGTTGGAAATTTGGTTGATACACGTTTAAAAAGTCTCTTGTGGTTGTGGAAAGGCTGGTTGAAGTACTATGGTAGAGAATTAATGAAAACAAACTATGATTTCTTGATTTTCCCATATTTCTTCTGATTTCTTACTTTGTATTGATTGCTAACGTACTATACAAGCATTAAAGTTATATGAAAACATAAATTTTTGTATATATATATATATATATTCTAGTACTATACACCTGGTTAGCTCTTACTTTGTGTATGGTACTAGAAATTATATATTCATATATTTTTGTATATATATTCTAGTACTATACACCTGGTTAACTCTTACTTTGTGTATGGTACTAGAAGTTATATATATATATATATATATATCGTGAGTGGCTGCTATAACAGAGACAGGGATAGCAATTACTTATCTCAAATTGCATGGTGTTCTGCCATTTCTTTCGTGCCTGTTTTGCCTGTTTTCAATCCATCGGCAAGTAGTTTCAAATTACTGGCAGACATTCCGTCGATGACTTCCTCTGTGGCAACCTCTCTTAATCTCACGCTAATTGTTCTTGGTTTTTATTCTGTACCCAAGTTTAAATGATCAAAGAAGCAAAAGGCAGTGACAGAGGCTGTCCACAGAGAAACAGAGAGGAGATGAAGTCGTTTAGCAAGAGGAACTGCCCAATGGCAAAGTGTCGGCTACTATGCAGGACGGTGTAGTTCCTGAGCGATTGAGGTCTGAAATGAGATTCCATGTTTGAGAGCGAGGGGACAAAGGCCGTCATGTTAGCCAACCTTTCTGATTCCCCCACCGCGCAGTCTGGAATGAGGCCAGTGATTCATAAATGTTTTTTTTTCAAAAGATTAAACCAGAGTTTATTTTATTTTCTTGGCATGTGAGTTCTGCCGTATATCAATCGCTAAAAGCACGTGGAACGACCTCGTTAAGAACGGTGCAAGTTGCTTTTGTATTTTAATTTTAAATTAGGGGAGGGCGGGCTCCTGGGAGGTCAATGGTTACAAATTTATGAATCACAGCTTACACATCGAGGACACCAAATTGAGGACACCAAGTCAAATTATTTATTAAAAAATTATAATTGATAATTATACTCCGTGTGAATTGATCTTCAATATATCTTTGACGTACCCAGTGCACACCGAGGTGCCATTGCTAGTATATAATTTTAACCCCTTTTCAGTAAACACATTGCACATTGCACATTGCAGAGGCCATTCCTGCCTTTGTTCTTCAGTTGCTTCGTATTGCAGCGGAAAATGGAAGGGCATGTAGTAGTTGTTCCGTACCCAGGGCGAGGACACATCAATCCCATGATGCAGCTCGCAACAAAGCTCGCCTCTCATGGAGTCTCTCTTACATTCGTCCTCACTCAGGCGTGGCACAAAATCATCACACAGGCCGAGGACCATTTTTTCTCCCATGCTCAAAAACTTGGCCTGGACATTCGGGCCGGCCTCATTCCAGACTGCGTGGTGGGCGAGTCACAAAGGTGGGCTAACAGGGATGCCTTCTTTCTCTCGCTCTCAAACATGGAATCTCATGTCACCGACCTCATTTCAGACCTCAATCGCTCTGGATCCACACCGTCATGCATATTAGCCGACACTATGCTCAATTGGGTAGTGCCTCTTGCTAAACGACATGATCTCCTTTCCGTTTCCGTGTGGACAACCTCTGTCACAATTTTTTCCGTCTTATATCATTCAGAGTTGGGTAATGAAGAAAACCAAGAACAATTGTTTTGAGTCTAGGCATTAAAAATTGATGAATTGATTGTTTATAAATTGTTGTTGCAGTTCCGGTGCAAGGCAGCGTAGATCTGGGCGGGCCTTTGAGCCATGTGATTGCGCTGAGTTTTATAAATGTAAGAGAAGCAGACTGGATTGTTGCGAATTCTTTCTACGCCTTGGATTGCAAGGCAGTGGAGGCCCTGCGCCACAAAACCCCTGTGCACTGTGTCGGGCCCTTGAACATGCCCTTTAGCCTTCCGAAGAGGGCTTCTCAGTGCAGTCAATGGCTGGATTCGAAACCGGTTCGATCGGTCATCTATGTTTCCTTCGGCAGCTTTATAAATGTGGGGAGATCTCAGGTGGGGGAAATTGCGGCGGGTCTTATGCAGAGTGGGTACTGTTTTGTGTGGGCGCTTCGTCCGGATTCAGAGGCGTCTCATGTCTGTGAAATGCTGCCGCCTGGATTTATGGAGGAATGTAAAGATCGGGGCTTGATTGAGCCCTGGTTTAATCAGGAGGAGATTCTTTCACATCCTTCAGTGGGAGGGTTTTTCAGCCACTGTGGATGGAACGCCGTTATGGAGAGCGTTTCTGCGGGTGTTCCCATTCTGGGATTTCCTCTTGGGATTGATCAGTTCAAGAATTGCATGCTCGTTGTGGAGGAATGGAAGTTTGGGGTGAGTGGGAAGAGTGGAGAGGATAATAACAGGGTAATTGCAGCAGAAGATATTGCCGGCAAGGTGAAATTGTTGATGGAAGGGGAGGAGAGCGTGAGATTGAGAGGAGCGGTGGAGAGATTTAGAGAGGTTGCCAAAGAGGAAGTCAGCAATGGAGTGTCTGCCAGTAATCTGAAACTACTTGCCGATAGGTTGAAAGCAGGCAAAACACCCGTCAAGGAAATAGCAGAACATGTATCAATTTGAGATGGGCTAGGCTACTTTGATTCCCACTTTTCTTTTCTTTTCTTTGTTGTCTCTGTATTGGCAGCCACCACCGAAATAGTCAAATATTCAAACTTGCAACAGTTTAATGTCAAATAGACAGGTCTTGAACAGAACTAGTTAATTGAACTTGACCAAAAAGCTGAATCTTTAGTGTGGAATTTGTATTTGTATTTCATCTTGTCCCAGATTTCTAGCCAATAGTTGCAAATAAAATGTTTAAAATTTAGAATTTCAGTATATGCTCTTCCACCTGTGACTTTTACAAAGCTCACAAATTGCCTCTTTTCTTTAAAATTCTTTTATGATTTCCACAATAATATATACAATTGTAAAATCGAGAACCACTCTTTTTCTCTTTCCATTTTGTTCTTTGACACAAAAATGTGTGCTTCGAAATCCCTCTTTTAGCCAAATTGTAAATCTTCATAATATCCCTATCATAATATGAAATAAGATCAAATAGCTTTGCAGACACTTATATCTTTGAAAAATTTATTTGTCATTACAAAACATATTTTGCATGTTGTCCACACGTCCTCAAGATCTCGATAGTGTCAACCATTTCTTTGCATTTACATCCATTGCTTGAAAATTATAACAACCAGATAAACTCGATGGCCTTGGTGTCTTTCTTGAGCACTCTTGAATGGTGATATTTTCGAACTTTTGTATATCTAACAATCCTATATCACCAAGAAACAAATACAGAAGCTTCCCTACCATCATGCAATGAAGGGTTTCCATTATTGAACTAAAACTACAATACCCAGCACATATACATGATCCATAGCCTTCATGAATACTCGTTCACACAATCACCATAATCTGAATGGAATGGCATTGTGTGCCTTTAAGATAGCCACCGCAGGTATGAAAGTTATCTACACACGTGCAATTCATGTGATTGAAGTATGAACAACCGACATCTGTTTGCTAGAATACCAACAAAGTTTAAAATGTTAGGATGTATTCAGTGGTGCTTCTGTTACTCACAGATTCAGAGAATTTCATTGCAAAATCTATTTAAAATAAGTTCTACAATCATCTTGTTTTGTCCCACAATAGCATCTCATTGTGGCATTTTGTCAAATAGTTTATGTACAATGATCAAATGGCTCCCGAGCTTCATCTTGTTTCCACATTTCGTATGCATTCCTTCTATAGAGGTTGTGGCATCTGATTGATATTTTGACTTGCATCATTCCATAAAATGTCATCTCTTTTGAAGGCATTCTGTCAAACGCTTATCGTGCCTTCTCAAATTCATGTTTTCAGCAAGGCAAATTCGTGAGCAGAGTTCTTCGCATGCATATCACTCTGTTCTCGCACTTTAACTTTGAGCATTTTGAGCATACTAGTCAAGTCCGTTGTCTGTGATTCCATATTTTGAATACCCTCGTGCCTATGCTAGAATGTTATATCATTTTCATGTGTTAAACGTGACAAAAATTTCCATTCTATTATGCTTCAAAAAGTCGATCGCATATATAGGCCGAGTGGACATTTGAGAAGGTTTTTACGAGGTTGGCTTCACTATTATGAATTTGCTCAAGGTGAATTTGAGTTCAAGCATCATGTTTTATGAAATATCAATGTCAAATCATTGAGAAGGCCACTAAAATAGTTCTCTAGCTTTGGATATGTTACCACATTCGGCATGCATGTTTGTTTTGGATGAGAATTGATTTTCAATTCTGTTGATGAATCCCCCATTTTCCCTTGGAGATTCTTGCTAAACATTTTTGGCACTATCTTTCTCCTTCTAAATTCCTCTTTAACATACATGTTTCCAACATTTTTCACAGCCATGACATTTCATTTAGTTGTTCATGCATAATGTCTTAGTTTTTTTTTTCAAATCAATTATTATTTGATGTCTTTGCTTTTTCATTTCGCAGGCATGTCACTTAAGTGTTTTCACCTGCAGTCATGCTCTCATTAAAACCATTATTTAATTTTTTCTTGATGGATAGTTTTAAATGGTTTTGAAATAAGGTTAGAATTGCTCAAATCTTGAGCATTCATAACTTGAAGAGCTAAAAATGATCAATTCTTTAGCATTCACAATAAGCATTTATCCCTTTGATTAGAAACATGTCATCTGTCAACTCTAGACATAAATGTATCTTGCCATATCATATTTCAATTCTTGCATCGTTCAACAATTGTGCACAGTCGACCCACAAGATCAAATCGCAACATTAATGGCTCTGAGATAAAATATCTGAGTCCACCGCCATGAAAACCCTCTGAGAATAGATTCAAATATTTATTTTTTTGTTATAACGACTACAGGTGGTGCAGAAAAGGATTTGGACGACAAAGATTGAAACCTTGTTCAACTTTAAAACAGATCCGTCGATCTCTTTTAAGTTATCAGGGCTCAGGATCTGATTCTGCCAAGTGTTGCGTAGGCGCGATGCCTTGATAACTATCTTCCCTGCATCTTTTCCTTAAGGGTTTGCGCCTGTCGTGGGATTAAAATTGACTTACAATGCCTTTACCTTCCTTTACCTTTGATCGGGTCCCATCTTGTCCATGTGTCACGCAGGTGCAATGCCTCGAACACTAGATCTTGTGCATCTTTAGCTTGAGCCTTCACGCCAACCACAAGATCTTTTAAAACCTACTGACTCTTTAACTACCTCAGCAATCCCGGGACCATGACGTCAGCAGAGACACGCATCAATCAGGCATATTTCCTTGATGATTAATTATTTTCATCTCTGCGTTTAAGCCTTCACGCATGTCGTCCGATCTAACTCTGATCTGAACTTGACTTATAACTAGCCTTTTAATTTCGATCAGTCGATTTCTTTGTATCTCTAAGTTGCCAGATGGTTTCTCTAACCTTGGTTCCATTCTGAGATCAAGCGCATGCCACACGATCAAGACAAGATCTATGGATATCGCCAGATCTCTGAAAGAAAAGAAGACTTTGACCTTTATCTGGAGATTACGTGCAAGCCACAGATCTTGTACTCAATGAACGACCATGATTCTGTCTCAACAAACCCTTACTTGACCTTGAGTTATCTTGCTTGACTCTGAGTCTATCCAGAGATTCAGAGATAACGTAGTCTCTGAATCACTGAACATTTCACTTAACTTGGGTCACATTTAGATATTAAGCGCAAGTCGTAGATATTGATCTCAATCAACGATCAACACTGAATCATCTTGTACTTGCTCATTTCTTTCCGAGATCACACATCAACCCTAGATCTTCATGCACATCAATGGCTCGTGCTGAATCTCCAAGTAAACTTGACTTGACTTGAGCTTTACCCATGTTAGATCTAGAGATTGCGAGATAAACTAAGTCGCTGAATCTCGGAATGAAAATACTAACCCCTGGTTTATCTGGAGACTCAGAGATAGCCACTAATTCTTATCTTCACTTGGACATGTGTCTATATTGCGGCTCATCTCTCTTGATCGTTGAATGTATGTTGACTTCTTGACTGTATATAGCGATCTGGCGCCAACCCTTGATCTTTTCTCTAATGAACGGTCCAGATCATGTCCACGCAAACTCAGAACTAAACCTGACTTACTTTTCTTGACCACGATTTAATCTAGAGATTCAGTGACAACGTTGTCTCCAAGTCTCTGAATAGTTATTTAACCCTTGAGTTTATTATGAGATTAAGCGCCAGCCATAGGATTGAAAAATGATCGATGATCCTCGCCAAGTCTCTGAACCAATTACTTAACCTCAGGTGCATCACGAGATTCAGCGACCAAAGAGAAAAAGTAACCCTGCCTTGACCTTGGTTAAATTACGAGATTTAGAGATAAAGGTATCTCTAAATCTCCAAATACTTTGCTTGACCAAGGTTAGATCTCGAGATCAAGCGCTAGCCACACGATGAAATCTACATCCACGGTCCTCGCTAGATCGCTGAATAAAAACTTGAACTTGAACTTGATCTAGCGACTCAGTGCCAACCGCACGATTAGAACATGGACATGAACATATCAACTGTGCGCACGTAATCTCGAAAGGAAAAAGAATATTCGACCTTGGTTGGGAGAATGTGCGACAAAGGCAAAGTAAAAGCGCACATGACCTAAAAAGATTCTAAGTGGCTTGACAAAAAGTAACGAGAGAATAGAATAGGTCTTGAGGGTTTAGAGTTTTTCCAAAAAGTTGACACAACAAGACTTAGGGCTTTAGGCCAGAGGCCAGAAAAAATGCAGAGGCATGGAAAGAAGACATGAAACCTAGCATAATTTTGCAAGTGCTAACAGTCTATTTGAGTGGGGAGGTTTTTTCTATATCCTTCCCCATTACTGCTTGTGAACAAGGGTGATGCCCTAAATAGGGCCTTGGTAGGTTCCCTATGTTTGTCCCCATGCTTGCCTGACACCCTATACTTGCAAGTGGTTCAGTTGGATTGTTGTTTGATTGGCTTACAATGGTTTGGTTTGATGTCTACACAAATTTTACTCCTGCAATGACTGATGTTCTTCCTAGAAACAATTTCATCCCAGTTGAGGGTTTGTGTGGTGGATGGGGCTCGATCTGGGTTGGTTCACTGCCGAAATAGCTTGTACAAGGCACACAGTGGTCGTTTACTCTAGTCAAACATGCTTTTACTATTGTAGTTGTGCACATACTAGCTTCTTGGCCTCCTCTACGTGCCTCTGTACTACATTATTTGAGTTTTATTAGGCTTGGGTTAACTAGGTGCAAGTTGGGGTTTCTTCCCCTATGGTTGTTATTAGCCTCTACCCTGTGCTCCTTTGGCTGCACTATGGGAGGTGAATTTTCATGTAAAGTCATAATCTCTTATGCTCTGTCGCTGACTTGGTTTATGGTTGCCTTTTGATGTTGGTGAGAGGCCCACACTGTGTAATAAGGTTGTTGGGGACTATTTCACAGAGAGGGTTTTTTTCTTTTGTAAGAAGGTTAGTGCTTCTAGCTAGGCTGGCCTTTAGGGGAACTATCTATTCTTTTGCCTCACGCTTTTTAGTGGGGTTTGTATCAAGCCCTATTCCTTGATGGGTGATACCACAATAGTGGGTTACACTTTTTTGCCTAAACGGACATTGAAGTCTACATTTTGAGAAAAACTTTCACATTCGGATGCATATTGTCGTTAAACTGTTTGAAATCGGAAGATGAAGTAAACTAGAGTCTTTTAGGATTTTCTGTCTAGATTCTAAATATATATATATATTATTTTTTTAATTGATTTTAATGGTTTTTTTTCTCCCACTAAAACTACTATGTTGCTGAAAACGTCATTCTCAAAATGGTACAATGACTTCGTACATCATAACTTTTTTTCTAAAATAGATATCAATGCGCTTCTTTTGAATTTGGTTTTGTAACATCCATACGGAGGGCATGAAATTGGTTTGACAACATTATCATGATTATTGCATATTTTATGAATGTTTGAAGTAGAGTCAACCGTAATTTTGACATACCTTGACTGTGTAGCTGATAACTTGTTGTGTATTTATCGAAATTCAATTTTTTTTTTTGATAGAAAGAAGACTTGAAGCCGGAGGGCACTGTTATTTTTCAAAAAAAAAATTATCTTTTATACTATTTTTCATTGAACGTCAAACTTGGAGGTTTATATTCAATAAAAAACCTACATTTGATGCACGCCAATAAACATAGACCTAATTAATTCAAAAATTGTCAAATATATATTCGTTAGAAAGCTCATTCAGAGTACTTGTACGATGCAAAAGGACACCTCCCTATTCTTCCATTTCAGCTCCACACTTGAGCCCCGAAGCCATGAAAACTGTAGATTTTTGTTAGCCTTTGGAAATGGCCTCTATTCAAAGACTTTCGATAGAAAGTACTTTCAATCAAAACTAATTAGTTTCAATAGAAAGTACTTTCTATCAAAAGTACTTTCTTAGTTTAATGTTGGCATGGGTTGAAACCCACCAAAATCTTCACTGGTTAGTTTCGATCGAAACTAGGCAAAAAAGGTAGTTTCGATCGAAAATAGGAATGTTTCGATCGAAATAATCGGGTACTTTCTATCGAAAGTAACCAACTAAATTTCCCACCTTGCGGATTTTGTGAAGAATTTCTTCCTCCGAAAAAGTGTAACCCACTATTGTGGTATCACCCTGAATGGGATTTTTTACCCATTTGGTTAGGAGTTTTAATGAGGATAAATTATTTCTTACTCTCCATGCTTTTCTTACGCTATCTCGACTCTGGTGGGAAATGTTGGTTTGGACATGGTGGTTAGGTTGTGATGCATATGAAACATCTGGCTGCTAGTGCCTTGTTTAGGTGGTTGTTGCGGTGTGTTCAAAATCTTTTGTCCCTCTATGGTGGCCGTTGGGGTTTTCCTTGGTGTTTGGGGTTTTTCTTGGTGCTTTGGTGTTTTATTGCTTTGATTACTAATGGTGTTGTTGTTGGAAATATATGATGTGCCCAATGACTGAGAGGGGGGGTGAATAAGGAACCAATAAAACTTAATCCTTTTAATCCATAATTAGATTAACTTCTTTGTTTGCATGCATAGAACTTGAAAGTAAATAATCATACACAACACATAACACAATATTTGGTTACCCAGAAACCTTCCAAAAGAAAGTAAAACTGGGGTAGGGATGATACCCATAAGATTTAGTACTGTAGTATAAATTTAGCCTGTTAGAGCTTACAATGACCACTATTGATGGTCTTCCCTGTTAGGAGCATAGAAAGGACTGTTAGGTCTACCTTGTTAAAGGATTTTGTACAGTACAATAAGTAATGCAACTCTGTTAAGAGATTTAGAGAAAGGACTGTTAGGTCCATCTTGTTAAAGGATTTTTCAGATCAACCCGTGAGAATGAACCAGTTGATGATATGTTCTGTGCAACTATGATTCTTGAATAAGATCCTTCTGAATATAACTGATCACCTGAATGTGATAGATGAGACTCTGTTGTCCTGGATACTTCTGCTCTTTAATCAAACTTCCATTCGAATGTCTTATACATATGCATACATTTCATACATATACACCATACATACATCCTTACTTACACACTTTGGATAAAACAAACTATCTTACATATATATCTCGTCCAAACAAATAATTATGTAAGTCGGCTTGCAATAAACAAAATGATATTTAACAATATATGCAAGGTCGGCTTCAAACTGTCACTCGGGTCCAGAAGTCTACTCAGATGATAAACTGTCACTCGGGCGATACTGCAAATCACTCGGGTCATACTGATCACTCGGGCGATGTTGGTCACTCGGGCAATGCTAATCACTCAGGAAACACGTATCACTCGAGACTTTAAATAATGCTTGTTGACTTGGTCGACACTAGATGACTAAGTGTTTTGACACTAATTGACAATATGTCTTGCCATAAGGTCTACAATCTCCCCCTTTGGCATTAGTGACAAAAACACTTATCATTGAATTCTGTATCTGATATGTCAAAACTCCCCCTTACTGTCTGCTTGGGTTTTGACACTGCTTCTGTTGCTCGGGTCCAACTGACTCTATTTTTGGTTTTTTTCAAAATTGTTTTTGTAAAGTATATTTTCTATATTTTTCCATTGTACATGTGTTTCCTCAATGATATTTCCCCTTAATTACCATATAAGGATATTTCCCCCTTGTTTTTGACAGAAATGCCAAAAGTGATATTTACAAGGTTATTCCAAAGTAGGATAGGAAATCACTATGTACCTTCAAAATATGAGACAAATTGTTGTCCCAATTGTGTTGTAGCACCTCCATGATGTGCAATTCAATTTGTAGCTCTGCAGACAATTCTATCAATAGCTCTGCAACTGAGAAATTGTTGTCATGAATGAGTGTCTTTGCATGTGTTATGCATTTCTGCATTCCATCCATGTGTGGTAGGAGTTGTCTTTTTATAGTTGTAAGTGATTCTCTAGTCATGGCTTCTTCTCTCAACAATTCAGTCTGTAGATCAGTAAGATACTTGATCTTCATGAAGTGAGCTGAACTAGTGCTCGGGTCAAGTGCTAACTGTCTTGCACTTTCCTTCATGTCTGCATCAATCTTCACTATCTTGTTCTTGATCTCCATAGTAAAGTTAGAGGTGTCACTCAACTTTACAAACAATGCTACCACATTGGTCACAATGGTTTCTAGAGTGCTGATGATATTGGTAAGCTACACCTGGTCAATTGCAATCTTCTTTGCAATGTTTTCTAGAACCTTGTTCTCAAATTTCTTCTCTGCTTTCTCGAGTAAATTCTCTTGACCATTCATATTTGTGTTAAACTTGTGGACAATGTCAACAAGTTGGTCCATTATTGAGTCACTCTCATTGACTTCAATCTACAATGCATCTGCAAATATGCCTTTGACATCTTCTAGTACTTTATTCCTTTGCCTTTCCTTTTGGAGCTTCTACTGTGTAGCTCTTTTTTCCCATAGTTCTCCCAAAATATCCATTTGCTCTACAGACAAGCTAGATTGATCCCAATTTGGAATCACAATTTCTTCATCAAGATCTATCTCATCAGTATTTAGTACTTTTCTTTTCCTTTTGTCTTAGGACTCGGTGAAGGAACAATTTCCTTACCTTTACCTTCCTCATTCTTTTCTTCAGTATTCAATCCAATTAGGTCATTGACCTTTACAGTACCAATTGTTGAATCAATGTTAACTGATGAGTCAATACTGGCAGTAGAAATATCTACCTTATCTTTCTGCGACTCGGGTATGCTTGGCTCAGTAGTAAGTGGAGCCTGTTGCTCAGTTTCTACTTGTTTAGATGTGGATTTTGCAACCTTATCCTTGCTCGGAGGTACAATATTCTAGATAGGAGATTGGGGTAATGATGCCATTACCTCTACTGCAATATGCTCCGCATTGACTCTTCAATAGTCTGTACCTCGGGTAATGTATCATCATTTTCCTATTCTGGAGGGTCTGTACTCGGTAATTATGCCTTAACATTATCTTCTTTTGTCTCAAATATTTATTTCCACACTAATGTGGCACGCTGAACTACATCTTCTATTTTTTTGTTCAATATTTGGAATGCCCTGAATCTGGGGGTGTGATTATTATGATATTTACTCAAGGCCTTTGTTACTTCTTTGCCCTTCATTGCAGGCATAACTTGCTTCAATGTCTGTTCCCTTATGTCCTCAGTTTGAACTGCATTGTTCCAAGGAGTAGAGACTACCTTGAATAGGTCTTCAGTCATATGAATCTTCAGCTCGAAGGGGTCATTTTTCCATCTTCTCCACCACTGCTTCTTCAATCTTCTTATTTTCTTCCTTAGTCTTAGAAGCATAATTCAGTGACTTCAAAGAGCTCATAACTCTTCCTTCTCTTAGTTCTTCAATTTTTTGATCAAGTGTGGGTGTTGGTTTCATGAAAACCACAGTATTAACTTCCTCATCATCATACTCGTCTTTACCCAATACAAGTCTTCTCCTTGATCTTCTCGTGGTGATAACAGGGGTAGTGCCTTTTTCCTTTTTTTGTTTGGGTGTTTCCTTTCTCTTCTTCTGTGGAGGTTCAATATCAGTCTCTTCCTTTTCTTCTTCAGATTCAACATCCTCAGTTTTAATTGTATCCTCTTTACTCTGAGAGATGGTAGGAGAGTCAGAGGTCTTGCCATACTTCTTCTTAAATGTATCAAGCCTCTTCTTTCCTCTTTTCAATATCTTGGGAATCTCAATCTCCAAAGATATCCTACTCTTTGCTTCCTCATATGTTCCAAAGTATGGTGCCTTTGGATTGGCAAGTTCATTTACAAGAGCTTCTATGATATCTCTTGTGTCATATGTGTTGACTTCATATGACAGGGGTTTTACCCATGGAACCCTAGGCTTTACTGCTTCTATATAAACCTTATCACAATCAACTAGGAAACAGATTTCATCTTTGTAATCTTCAACTAGATGTTTAGGAATTATGCACCTACTCTGCATCTTCTGTTTGAAATTCTCAAAGTATCCATCCATAATGTTATCAAAATTATCTCTTAACTCAACTATGCATTCATTAATCTGATGGATGATCGGTCTATCCTTCTTCCATGCTACTGTTCCCTTGGAGGGAAAGAACTTCTCAACATAAAAGAGTATGCAGATTATAAGATAACCAAACTTACATGAATTGGATTTCGATACTCGGATGCTTTCCATATTCTTTCTCAACTGGATGAGCTATAATTCTGCTAGGTCGAATACCAGATTCTTCTTCACCACTTTGTATGCTAGGTCAATAGGTTCACATGGAACACTGTTAGGTCTACTCAAACTGTATATCTTATGGGCTATAACATGAATGCCAAATTTTAGTTCCATATCAGTTACTCCATTAAGTCTCGTGCCTCTACCATCCCATTCCGCAAGAGTTAGCTCATCTAGGTCATCCCGGGTTAGGGTTTTGGTGGCTTTCAACTTTTCTAGCATAGGGAACCCATGACACGATGAATTATCTGCTTCATGATCTTCACAGGATGTTCCAACCACAGGTGCATGTTATGGACACATCTAAGAACATATCTCATCCATTTTTTCTAGAAATTCCTCGGCATGTGCATGATGTGTGTCAAACCCTTGGTTTCAATGTGTTTATGCTCAGGCTTCAGACTCCCATTTGTACATAATTCATCATATTCTTTGTTCATCTCAATGGTTCCAAGCTCCTATATGTTGCAGTGATAGAAGCTTCGAATGTCGTTAACCAGTAACACTTTCAGAGGAATTAGGGAATGAGCTCCCATTGGGTCTATCTCCTCTGCAATTGTCGGATGAAGCTTAAACACTAGAGGATCAAAAGTTGAATTTCTTACCAACATCTCAGAACCTTTATTGACCTTGTTGCTAGAATTGGATGCCATATTGTTCAGATGAAATTATCAAACTTCGCTTTCAATCACAAATTTACGCTGAATCGCTAAGGGCTTTGAATTGATTTGTAAATGAAAAACTTTATAAGCAATAATCTTTACAATCCTTCATTTATGAGAGATTTTCAAATGTTAGAGTATTTCATTAAATGCTTCGTACATAGTAGATGGCATGACTCGGGTGTTTCTTCAAGATTCACTCAGAAGCTCGGGTGAAACCAACTTTCCAATTATCAATACTGCCCGATTCAGCTCAGTTAAGCTAAAGTAGCTTGGGTGTTACTAACATTCTAACTCGGGTAGAACTATGATATGTCCTCATGCATCAATATGTGGATTTGGACTTGCTAGCTTATCTAGAACTGATGTATGATGGCATGTATATGCACAGTTCCAGTCATCTCCTTACATTCTTATTCTGTAATGGTAGATCCACCCAACTCACTATTTAGGGTGTCATTAGATCCTTCATTGCTTTGATTGAATTATCTGAGGATTTCCTTACCCATTGCTTGCTCATTTGAGTTCTGATTTCTGAGACTTTAGATTTTCCATTCTCAAAACCAGTATCAACTTTTTCTCTGTTCATACAGTTCTTGCTTAGATGACCGAGTTGCTTGCACACATAACATCTCTTAGTAGGATCCCTTTTTCTATAGTGAGTCTTCATACAATTTGCACCAATGTGTCCATATTCACCATAATGACAACATATGTACCATGTGTTGTAATCCCAACCAAAAATTGCCTTGGCTAATTGTTCAGCAGGATTCCACTTCTTAGTTCTGCACTCGAAAGATATATGACCATGTTTGTTGCACTTGTAGAATTTTCCTTCAAACTTAGGTTTCTCTTTGCATTCACTTTCTCTATGTCCATGTTTGTTACAACTATAGTATTTACCATTAAATTTTGACTTTCCATTACTCCAACATTTATTTGATGTATGCCCTAAGTTACCACAATGATTGCATGTAGGCTTGTTATTCTTTTGGGCTCCTTGCTGTGAGGATTCACCTTGTTCAGTATAACCTAAACCAGTCTGTCCATGATGTCTAAATTCTATTGCCTGATCCATGCTAGTTTGTGAATTCATCATACTTTCATTTGTTTGCTTTTCAGCATTGAGATCATTCTGCAGTCTTTCATTTTCTGTCCTTAGATTGACAACTTCTTGTGTTGCATTGTTGATTTGACTTACCAAATTAGTTTGCTAAAGTGAGAAGTGTTGGATTTATTTTTCTTTTTATTCTAATCTTGTACTCAGTAGTATTTTATCTTCTTGTGCTATATTTTTTCCATCTTCTGCTTTGTTCTGATTAATTAAAAACAAGTTTTATAAGGACCCAAAACCTTTACAAAAAATAAAGAGTTCAACAGGTTTTACAAGGACCTGCAACCTAGAGTATAAAGAGAGATAAACATTGAAAAGCAGAAACATCTATGCCAAAGCACCAGAAAAGAAAGGAACAGTAAAGCAACACTCTGAACAAAAAAAGTCCCAAAGATACAACAAAAGACAGCAGGGACAGCAAAAAAAACCCAACCAGGACGGCAGAAGAAACAGCTACATCTCCTTCACCAATTCCTCAGCTTCGAGGACCATAATCTGCATATTGTTGACCGAGGTCTTGAGCTCCTCTATTTCTTTATCCTCCTTGGGACTCTTTTTCTTGGCACTGGCTCTAGTGTGCGATCCCAGGCCCATTGTCTCTACTATACTGCTATCCTTGTCCTTGTTAATCCTGTCCAGTTTATCCATTAAAATTTGTGCATGACCACAATACGCTTTGAGGCTGATGAGGCATTGTTCCCCTATTTTTTTAACCGATGCCTCTAGTCTTTTCACTTTATTCTTCAGAATCTTAAGTTGTTCCACACTGTTATCCTTTTCCACTCTGTCTTTAATGTCTTTAATTTGTCTCTCCATAGTTCCCACCTTATTAGCATACTCAGCCTGAGCTTCAGAGTTACCAATAACTTCTTTCATTTCCTCCAGACAATCTACCACAGGTTTTTCCCCAATCCCCATTCTGTTGAGAATTTTAATATCCGCCTGTATTTTATCAACTTGGTTTTTCAGAATAATCTGGTCATTAAACATGTTATTAATCAACCCAGAGAAACCCTCGATTATACCTTTGTTGTCATTACTATTATGGTCCCCTGTTTCTAGATTGTCCTGATGGTCATTGAACCCAGAATCATCAACATTTTTAGTATTCTGATCCAAATAACCATCCCCGTGCTGAGTATCAATCTTTAACTCACTGGTTTTGTTAAAAGTATTATCTTTTTCATTATCTTTATCATCTTTTTCCTTAGTCTCCCGCTTATACTCAGGGATTGAATCTTCCTCATCAGAGGAGAGAACAATTCTTTTCTTGTTGGAGTTATTGTTTCTACGAATTATGTTACCCTTGCCCTCAACTCTTTTCCTTTTTTGCCCTCTTTTTTGATAACTTCGTTGTCGTTCTCAGTGTCTGAATCCCCAATCTGGGTTTTCTTCTTGTTCTTCTTCTTTCTAGTAACATCAATATCAATCTCAATCTCTGAATCCCCAATCTGGGTTTTCTTCTTCATTTTCATTTTGCCTTTTTTCTTTCTATTGCCCTCCTCACATTCCTCGTCACTATTCTTAGCTTCCGACCCTTCAGAGCTAGATTTATTCTTTTTTTTAGAAGTACCCCTTTTATTATTTTTAGGAGTAACGAAACCTCTAGCCTCCTCTTCACTTTTAGTGTTTTCTTCATACATACTATATTCCTCATCTCCTTCAGTTTCTTCAGCATCCTTCAAATTCTTCTTCTCAACAGACCTTTCCAATTTCTTAGATTTCAGCACCTCATAAACAAGCAACATAAGTCCTTGATGAGAGGCATGGTCACCCTGAGGGTCTGATAACTAGTAATAGTATCTTCTAACGAACTGAGCAAATTGTAGGGTAAGCTAATTTTAACCTTGTGTCTAAAATGGTTTAACAACATAAAATGGTGCCCAGTCACTCTAGTAAACCTACCATCCAGAGTAATATAGCTGATGATAACATAAAGAACATACCTCCATGGTCTAGATATGTGCTTCGGGTTATGGTAGGAAGTATCAATCTTGACCAACCTGTTCCTCTCTTTCTCGTTATCCGGAAAGGACTCCCAGGCTTTGTCTGAAATCATCCTGTCACGATAAAACTTAATACCCTCCATCCCCATTCCCGTAGCTTCAGCAATGACTTCCTCCGTTACTTCCATATACTCATCATCAACTAAAATCTTTCCCTCCTTCCAAGTTTTCTCTAAAATCCTGGTAATATTAGGATTCCCACCATGAAGCCGCTCCAAATAAACAGCAAGGCCTCCCTCCTTCACAATCTTCCACACATCCTTGCTTTTTTTCCAGTGACTGCAACTAACTGGTTCAATTCTCTTCTTATTGCCTCCCATCTCTTCTCTATTTTTTCTGTAAGTTTTTTTCTTAGCGCTATAGATAATGCCAAAATGAGCTTTTCGAGAGCCAAAATAGACCCAGAAAGCGTGCCGCCTCCAACTCAAAATCATTGCATTATACTTCCACCTTTGAATGCCATTATGACACATCACCTGATTATAAATGATATTAAAATAACTTACCATTAATGATGATTTTTTGACAACTCCTCAGACGCTCGTCCTCGAGCATTAATTTTACTTCAATTGGCATGTCGTATCCATCATTCCACTGATCCACCTCATCACTTTTGTAAGCATGATTTTCCGCCCAGTCAGCAACGCCATTAGCTTCGCGATAATTATGAGTTATTATGCATGACTCAAAAGATTTAATTATCTCCCTGGCTTTTTGAATTATGTTGTATATAGTCCATGACGCAGGAATCTCATTATTTAAGCAGTTAATAATATTGAGAGAATCCCCTTCAACCCAAAATTTAGTACAGCCTTTCTCTTTAGCAAAAATAACACCTTGGAGAGCCGCACAGACTTCAGCAATATGATTAGTTTGATGACCAATAGGAATAGTTTTCATGCCAATACACACACCATTTTCATTTCTGATGACAATACCACAACCAGCTACCCCTGGGTTGCCCTTAGAGGCCCCATCAAAATTAACTTTCTGCCAATCCTTAGGGGGACAGTCCCACCTAGCATCCTCTCTTTTTCCTTTATTAATCTTATTGTTAGGTTTGCCACAAAAATTCCAATTTTTAAGCACAGATAAATCATTCTCTTGTTTGGATTCTGCAACTTCGTCCTAAAGCATAACATTCTCTCTTATACCTCTTTTAATATTATAGAAGACTTCCTTCTCCTTAGTACTTTTGTCCCTGAAAAATCTATCATTTCTTTTCCTCCAAACCCCCCAGCAGACATGTGGAAGGACAAACTTCCACATCTGAATGATATTTTTATGCTTAGAGGGATATATCCAAGATTTAAAAAGACTCTCTAAATTGTTAGGGAAAACCCACTCAATATTAAAGATCTGAAAAAAGAGACCCCAAATTTTTCTGGCAAAGGAACAATAAATGAAGATATGCTCAACACTCTCTTCCTCTTGCTTGCATAGATAACATCTGTTAACAATAGTCATGCCTCTTTTCCTGAGATTATCAGTAGTTAAAATTTTATTCTGCATCATAATCCAAAAAAAA
>MU226323.1:151044-202429 GCA_018584345.1 Thuja plicata
TTGAATTAATTACGATTTGATCAAGGAAATTGATTTGAATTGAAAATGTTGCAAAGCATTGATTCAGGAATTTGATAAATTGATTCTGGTCATTTGATAAATTGAAGAATGGGGGCCCATAGTCTAGACGACCATTTTAGGGTGCATACAGTAAGAACATTGGCTTTGTTTTTCTTGGTGGTCAGTCGGCTGCTTATAGTTTTCAGGGGCTTAATCTAACTTTTGGTTATTTTTGGTTGAGATTTGCAGTAGACTTTGGGGTTGTTCTTCTTCTTGTTGAGGTGGGGTGTGTTATGTTGGCCATGGTAAGGGCTTGGAGCATTACATTTACCTCTTCCTCTTTTGCGGTTCCTATGGAGGTGGAAGGGTCTCCTATGGAAAAGGGGACGTGCTTCATGATGGAGGAGGTTTGTGGATTTGTGTGACCTTGTTCTTTCCGTGGCTGCTTGAGTGTATTCCCTATGGTGGTGGAGACGTTCCTTGTGGAAGACAATGATTGTAAAGCTATGTGGTCTCTTCTTTTTTGGTGCTGCTTGGAAGTGATATGGACTTGCAGTGGATCCTCATTTCTGATGGTCTCCTCCTTCTCTGCTCTTATTGAGGTGAGATCCTTTTCTATTGAGGTGGAAAGGAGTTCTACAGAGGGGGTGTGTGGATCCTCTACTAGGGTGAGGTTGTTCTCTACTATTGGTTTGTTTTGGGTACCTTTTGGTATTCAATTGAAGGCTTGGGGTGCCTCTCAAATTCCCCTTATAAGTTTGCCCCACTCAGTGGATTGCTAGCAATGTGCTGTTACTGTGCTGCTATTGGCCTCCTCGACCCCTCCTTTTGTAAGTGGCTTGTTGTGGCCCTTGCTCTCTAATCATTTATTTTGAGAAGATCTACTAACTCTATTGTTGGGGTGCCATCAATGACCCCTATTTGTATTTCTCAACACCTTTGTTAAGGTGTTGTTGTTGTTCTAATGCCTTCGGGCTGTGATTGTGTAAGGGCCAACCCCCTTATTTGACTACTGATTAATATAAAAAACATTACAAATTTTCTATGTTATATTTATATTTATTACAATATTACAAGTAATCAATCACCTTTAGGGGAGATGACCCAGTAACCGTTAGGGGGTCCAATAACCATGACCTTTTTGTCATGTTGACCCCCCAATTATTAATACTAAAGGAGCCCCAAAAATGATAACACATGTACCAATAGTTGATCACACATGTACTAATAATCGATCATTTTTTTACCTTTTTTGGTTGGTAATAGGCCCACTTGTGCACCATTATTGAGACATTTTGTAACAACTATTAGGACATTTGGCCACAAGTAATGACATTTTTGAGTAAACGACTATTGGTGCAAGAACATAGTAGGTATCCTGTGACACTTTGAAAATGCCATTTTTTGACCGCTCTATGTTCGGCAGTTTCTATAGAGATATCCGTGAATACCCAAAACCCGAAACCTTAGCGTTAAGCATTTAACTCACATACGAAGATACACCGAAAAATTCGCTCAAATCCAACTTACGATTTAAGATCTATAGATGCGTGAAGTTAGCGTGGATGATTAGTGGGTCACTAGGGGACCTCCCCTAGTGAGACTTGTTCCTTTTCCATCATTTTAATTTTCTAAGAGAATAGTTAACCTGCTTAAGTTAAAGAAGAAAATACACTTCAACAACAGCATAAGAACATAAGATTAGTTAGCAAAGTTTGACCTTTTCTGTTTTCCATTCGCTTTCTATTCATGAATCCCGTCGACTATTTCGCCTGTGAACTTACTAAAAACTGACATTCCTCAAAATTCATTCCCCTCGAAAAAGAGAGAAAACAACGAAGGCCACTCTTTTTTAAAAGTAACCCTTGTTTCGAAGCCTTAGTCCGAGACATGCACTATATTAAACTGTGAATTTCCATCTTGCAGAGCATGAGCAAGCTAAATGTTCCAGGACAAGTAAATTTCACAAATAGCCCAATGCAATCTTACATTAGTGTTTTCGCAGAATCTTTCTTATCATTCTAAATTAAAGGAAGTTAAAAGGACATTATCTTCCAGGTTGAATGCTCGTTACAATCCGATGCCGAATCAAACTCAAAGCGACTGGTTTCAGTACTTCTGCAGTTGCCAGCGTTTCAGAAGAATTCCTTGGAGAAAGCCCAACTCTGGAGGATGAAGAAAAAATCATGAAAAACACAGAAGCCAATAAACAAAAATGCGTAAATGCAATACCCAAATGCATGGAAGTTGACTACAATTCTTATCGCCATCTACTTCAATGGTGTGTGAATTCGAGAGCCATTGGAGAAGGAAAACAGTTACACGCACACACTATTGTTTCAGGATTTGTACGTCTTCCCTTCATATCAAACAATTTGTTAAACATGTATTCCAAATGCGGAGTCATCGAGGATGCACGTAAAATGTTTGACAAAGTGTTCCCTCGCCAGTCAATCACATGGACTACCATGGTTACTGGGTATGCTCAGAATGGGCCCAAGGAGGAAGCAGTGAAGCTTTTCGCCCGGATGCAGCGAGCAGCAATGAAATTGAACAATTATACTTTTCCTAGCGTTCTGAAGGCGTGCGCCGCAATTAGAGCATTGCAAGAGGGGATGCAGATTCATTCTTGTATACTGAAGACCGGGTTTTATTTGGATATCTTTACAGGCAGTGCGCTTGTTGATATGTATGCTAAGTGTCATGTTGTCGAGGATGCAGTAAAAGTGTTTGATGAAATGCCTGAACGAAATGTTGTTTCATGGAGTGGGATGATTACAGGTAGGTAAAATTCTAGTGCCTAACTGTTTACAATTGACTATTTTTGCCAGAATTATTTTTAGAACATACCCTATTTTAAGATGAAGACATGCCCTTAGAGTGGTTCCTTACTTGAAAATTCTAGTATTTTTGCATTTCTATGTCTTAAAAGCTTGGGATTATTATCTATTAAAAAATTATGCAAGCTTACTGAAAATTTGATAAGTAAAAAATCACGCGCTTGCTTATAATTTACCCAATTACAGGCTGTGCTTTAAATGGACAGAATGAGGAGGCTTTAAAACTTTTTCGGCAAGCGCTAGTTGATGGAGTGAAACCCAATGATTATACTTTTTCGACCGTATATTCAGTTTGTGCAAATGTCACAGCTCTTGATTATGGTAGGCAGATGCATTGTCTAGGTGTAAAATCTGGTTTTGATGTGTACTTCTTTGTTGGTAGTTCTCTTGTTGGCATGTATTCAAAGTGTGGGTGTATTGAAGATGCACGCCAAGTGTTTGACAGATTACCTCAACGAAATCTGGCAGCATGGAATGCAATGATTATAGCATGTGGACAACATGGGAAGCCGGAGGAGGCTCTTGAGCTCTTCTCGCAGATTGAGATTTCTGGCATGATTCCCAATGATATCACATTTCTTTGTGTTCTTTCTGTTTGTAGCCATGCGGGCCTAGTGGATGAAGGTCAACGTTTCTTTGATTCTATGACTCGAGACTATTACATTTCACCAAGGCCGGAGCATTATTCCTGCATAGTTGATCTTCTTGGTCGCTCTGGGCACTTGCAGGAGGCAGACAAGTTCATCAAACAAATGCCAATGAAGCCGATTGCATCTGTGTGGGGTGCCTTGCTGGGTGCTTGCAGAATGCATGGCAATATGGAGTTAGGTCAGTTAGCTGCAGAAAAACTATCTGAAATGGATCCGTACAATTCCGGAGCTCGCGTGCTGCTGTCTAATATTTATGCAGCAGCTGGAAGGTGGGATGATGTTGCAAAAGTGAGAAAAATGATGAGAGACCACGGTATGAAAAAAGAGACAGGGCTAAGTTGGATTGAATTGAAAAGCAAAGTGCATGCTTTTGTTTCGGATGATGACACACACCCTCAAATAGAGGAAATCTATGCAAAGTTGAAGACATTAAATGATCAGATGGAAGCAGCAGGATATGTGCCTGACACAAGGTTTGTGCTTCATGATGTGGAACAGGAGCAGAAAGAAGTCCTCCTTGGTTTTCACAGTGAGAAGATAGCACTTGCATTTGGGCTTATGAGCACACCAATAGATACAACCATAAGAATTATGAAGAATATTCGTGTATGTGGTGACTGCCACAATGCAATCAAGTTCATCTCTAAGCTTGTTAAAAGAGAAATTATAGTAAGGGATACACATCGTTTTCACCATTTCAAGGATGGAGTGTGCTCCTGTAGAGATTATTGGTGAAGTGAAAATCAAACTTCTGTGATCTTTTAACGGTAAGATATATAAGTGACAAAGGTGTGTACATATTTTTGGCTCACAAGAATCTCAATTTTTTTATTCTAGGTGGATATACCATAATGAAAAAATTCTCAAAGATTGGGTTGTAAATTATTTTGTAGAATAAAGTTTCTAGTAGAATGTGTAAATTGATAGTATATTCATCAAGGGTATATTGGCATTAAATGACAAAGCTCTAACGTTTCATCATGTTTATGTCTCATGATCTCTTTCACAAGTCTCCTAGAGGTATTTGCTATCTTCTATAGCTGCAATCCTTATTTATGTTGATGTCCTTAGAGAAAGTTGAGTGCTTGAATGTCACAAACTGGTAGGTCATGGCCATGCAGCTAACATGTATTTCTTCTACCTTGCTCATAACAAGGATGTTGTTACTTATATACTGTGGCTGAAAGAAAAATAACAAACTATAGATTAACCAGATCTACAGTGAGAGTTGAGATGTCAAAAGGCAAGCTAGAGTTGGCTTTCTTAAGCTGAAAGGCAATTTTGATTACATTCAGTTTATATTTCTTTGATATATCATTGTAACCCTGGGCAAAATTCCATACAAGGTAGGAAGTAATATTGCAGAACTTGATTTGAGTTGCTTGCATATTTATTGATCTAGCTTTCAAGTTGCAGTCAGCCATTCCTCAAAACTGATGGGTTCTCCAGTAATTGTGATTTGAAGTTTCTATCTTTGTCCCCATGTCATTAAAATGTTGTTTTTCTTTGCTAGAGTATTTCTGGAACAGAATATCTTTTTTGTATCAATGTTTCTATCTTTTTTGATATACTTTATGTTTAGGGCTTTGGAGATTGTCATCTTACACTATGTTCCCTTCCCATTGGCAGATACATAACTCCATCATAAAGAAAAGATTTAGAGTATTGAAAACAGAATTAGTTGTCTTCCTAAATAGCCTGCAGCTCCTCATCCATGTGTCTAGCCCGAGCCATTGCCCCGTCTCTTTCTATCTCTGCAGTCTCCACCCTCATCTCTGCCACTGTCAGTCTAGCCTGGAGAGTACCAATCTGATCTCTCTGCATCTAAACCTTATCTCTCAAGGAACCCATGTCTGGTATCAACTCTGCCTCCTCTCCCAATGCCACAATTTTCTTAATTTTCACAAGTACGAACTCATACTTCCAGCGAAAAACAACAAAGGATAAAATTTCTTTGCATTTTAATTTTTAAGAAATACCTACCACAGGTCTCCTACTTTCCATTATGAGAACTAACATAATTGGTATGGAACTTGTACTTCATATTTTGTACAAGCCATACATGATTCATGTGATTTTTGTAGTGTTTTTCAACCTACACAGTTTCTGACACATGGAGTTTATTTGTATTAGTGTAGAATTGTTCTAACATTGAAGATTAGGAGTACTGTTGAAGTTGCAGCAAGACTTAAATGATGTTGTGGAATCTTGAGAGATATTGTTTACTCGCTTATTCTACTTTGTAGGATTACAAAGTAAACGAAAATATAGGTTTACAGAACATAGGAATATAATTTACTTGCAACATATTTGGAAGATATATCTTTATTACCAATTCTCAGATATAATAAGTACAGTAGTATCAGAGCAGTCCACAAATATGAACAATGAGTATATATAAATAGTAGACTGATGTTGGTTAAGGCTACCAACCGTCAGTAGCTACCAAACACCAACTCACAATTGGTCGGGAACTAATCAGCGCAAATACAAAACATAATAATTATTAATTATTTATTTAGCCAACCATAACAATGTACTTTATTCTTTGCTGACTACATCAGTCCCTCCCAAAAAGAAAGTCGTCTCCCAGATGGCTCAAATAAAATTGGGAGCTGCACACAACAAAATTGAAGAGAATATATATCGAGGGAGGTGGATGAGAAGATGTCCCTGGATGTACTTAGGACGTAGGTGTAAATGTCGGAGAGGGCTGCTGCTGCAGTCTCTGGTTAGCCACCAACTTACGCTCTTAGGTCGCCTTCACCAGGTAAGAAATGTCCATCAAATGAGTCTTTGTCTTCTCCAGCTCCCACTTCTCCTGGAGTTTGCTCTCTCTCAACTTTATATCAATCTCGTTCTCCTAGCTGTGTGGCCTGTTCGGTTAGCTATTTGTCCCTCTCAACCAACTGGCTATCTTGCTTGGTGAGGGTCTCCTCAAGGGCTGCCACCTATGCATACTCTTGAGCCAATTGCTCTTGAGACTTCCTGATGTGATTGGTCAACTCTATCCGGAAGTCTCAGCTTGGCGAAGGGCTCGATCTCTCGACTGTGTGACCTCCTCGGTTGAAGCTATCTGTTTGTGCAAATGGAGGAAGATGTCTCTGTAGTACATCTCCATGCCATAAGTGCTCTCAATACAGCCATGTCTGCCTCCAATTGCTGGTCATTGTGGGTGCCAAACAACCAACCTCTCAAGTGTCTCCACTCCCGGCCATCCCTGTGAGATGATACATCTAAAGAATTCTTCCTCACTCCCCACCTACATAAATGGTAGAATCATCTCTGCCTCAGCAGCTACTAATGGACAATGGTCAATATCAACAGGGCGAGCGATGTCCCCCACTACATCCATAAACTTAGCCATTGATTGAAGTTCTCCAATGTAGCGTTGCATTTTTTCGATAGGGTCAGATGAATTTGGTCGTCCACGCTCTAGAACATTCCCTCCTATTTCAGCCTCACTGGATGATGACTCATCTCCTATGGGTGTGGCTGGGAACTCTGGAGCCTCTAGATGTGTTTGTGGAATTGTACAGGGCATTGGCTCCATGATGACTTGTGGAGATGGCTGAATGGTCTCCATGGTAACTTTTGCAAGTGGTGGCTAAGTCGTCTGTGGAGGGCTTTGCGAAGTGTCAACTATTGTAGCAAACTCTAGCTACTCTCTCCCAAACACTCTTGGTGAGTAGTTTTGGCGATTGAATTGGAGGGGTGTCCATTGGTACCTCTAACATGTCCAACCAATTGTCGATCTTGGTGGCTTCTTGAGCCACTGTAGTGCCTTTCATCGAAGGTGTTGATGCAATAGGTGGTGGTGGTAGCACTATTCGTATCAAAATTGGTGGTGAAACTGTGACTTGCATTGGTGGAGGTGGGGCTACCACTAATGATATTGTCGTTGATAGTACTAGATATACGACTATGGTTGGTAATGGGACTCTTGGCAATGGTGCAATAGCTAGTATTGGTAACTCTATATCATGTACAAGGATGAACTCTTCCACGTCCTTCTGAGAATATCATTATGCAGCGAGTGAGACCCCTTTGTACTTGTCTAAATCAAAGACGATAGTTTGATTGCCTCACAGTCATCTCCACTCTTGAAATCCTCTCTGCTTTTCTTCCTGACAGATTGTGTTGCCTCTTCACCGATTGATTGCACTTCGAGTTTGCCCAATAGAACATGGTTGGCCAAGAAGCATCAAGTTGGCCAACTAGCTGACGTCTACCCCAGTTGTTTGGGGTCACTTGAGTGTGAATGGCATCAAGAAGAAGCCGATAGCATGCTGGGTCATGTAAAATACCTTGTGCTTTGTTGGTAAACAAATTTGTCATTAAGAATTCATCTCCAAAACTGACCTTGTTTGCTTGTTGTAGAACACTGATCTTCCTCTGCATTTGAGAGGGGCAACTTCCTCATATGATGGGGTTTTTTAGGATTTTTGTGTACTTTTAACTTGGAAGTACATAAAGTAGAAAACATGAAACCAAAAGTGGATAGATAACATAAACCCTAAGGGCCCGTTTGGTGCCTGGTATTAACCTGGAATAGGCATTATTTAATCCAAGAATAAATTAATTCGCTGTTTGGCGCCATTTTTTGAATTCCTGAATTAGAAATTAATCCCCATTTTTGGGCCAATGCTTGCATTAGTTAATTCTAAAAAAAAGCTTGAATTCATTTCTTATTTGAGAATAAGCTATTTATGGATTCGAATTTATTTCATTTTATTAATTTTTTTTTAATCTTTTTTTTTAAAATGTGGGTATGTATATATATACACATGTGTGTATATATACGTGTGTGTATATATATACACATGTGTGTGTATATACACATGTGTATATACACACGTGTGTGTATATATGTGTGTATATACACATGTGTGTATACACACATATGTGTATATACACACATATGTGTATATACACACGTGTGTGTATATACACACACATGTTTGTATATATGTGTATATATACACACTTGTGTGTGTATATGTGTGTACACAAGTTAAAAATACATATTGTTCAAATTAATTAAAAAAATGAAAAATTAATCCTTATTCCAATTCCACAATATGGGATCCAAACGCAGAATAGCTTATTCCAGCTTTCATTTTCAGGATTAATTAATCCGAGAATAGGTCCTTATTCTAGAACATGCCTATTCTGGATAAATTAATTCCATGCACCAAATGGGCCCTTATGGAAGACATCCAAATACCAAATAGGATTTCACAATTGATAATAATTACAAAGGGGTTTATCACCAAATATGTTTAGAGGTGCAATGACAATGAACAGAGGATGATGAATCTCGACATGAAGAGATAGACTACTTCAACACATTCAAACTGAGATACCGAAGCTTGCTTGTGTATCATTAGATAAATTGTGCAAACTATAAATGTTTTAATGGATACATTATGATTTGCACAATCAGACATAAGGATTACCAATTTAACACACTCGAAATTAGTAATGATAACATAGGACATCCAAAACATATGATTCAAATGCTTCATTTATTATTTTTACGAAAATATACAAGTTCATAAACTATTTTGTACAAATTGTGAACATAGAAGTTCTCCAAAAGTTTCTCGAGAAAATTCCCAAGAGTCTCCCCCCTGTAAGAGTCTCCTTTACATCACAATTGGTTTTGTATTATAGGTTCACAGAATAACATCTTTGTAACTACTTAGGATACCAATAACTACTTAGGCAGACCACTTAGGATAACTACCCAAAGACTTCTAGTAACTACCTCTTTGAAGACAAGTTAGGATTTACCTAACTTTTACAGAAATAAAGCTCAAAATCTAACATTTACTTACAATAAATGACACAAGTCACTTTTATAATAAAGTTGTAATGTCCCTAGTCCGGTCCTATGGGATTTGGGATGGTTTTCTTCAAATTCAATTATAAGAGTCATCTTTAGACTCAAAAATCAATCAGGAGAGTGGCAAACACAATGCTAATAATATTGATAATCTGCGAGGATCAGATTTGTTCTTAATATTTGCAGGGGAAGGGTGATTACCAAGTCAATTTTATAAACCTTAATTTGTGGATCTGATATGTATATTGAATCTGGTTGCAATAATTCACTTATATACAAGATATATCTGAAAGATACTGATGTATAAGGTTTGCAGTTGCACAAGAGGGATCTGATTATAAGTAGCAAGCTTGAAGGATTGGATGGATACCAATGTAAGATCATATGTTTGCTTAATGTATTTCCAAATGACATCTTCAACAGGGGCGCTATATTCTCATCTGTAATGTTGAATGTATGTGTCTAAGCCTACTATGGTTGTTGCTTAACCTTGATTGATCCCAATATGGATATGAAGTAAAATAAGAAAATGTTCTATTTTTGAACTGCTCTAGCTTGACAATTGCTATTATAGACTGTTAAATCCAAGCCCTGTAGACTGATTTATTATATGTTGTTTCAATGTACTGCTATATGTATCTCCTTGCTGAATTTGTATGTCTACTAGTATCTTTCAGATAGATGCACTTTTATTATTCATGTCTTTCCCTTGTATATTTTCATGTCTTTTATATTTTCCTCAACCGCTGTCTTATCCTCCGCTGTGAATCAATAAAGAAAAACGATATTCATCTGCTAAAATGCATGTTTGGTCTGATTAGCAACTCCCAATAGCCAGCCCAGATTGTATCCCCGTATGAAGTAGATTGCTGAGTGTAAAAATATAACAAATGCTGATATGGATTTTTTTGCTGGCTGTGTCTATTAATAGTGCTGATTGAATGTTATCTCCTCTTCCTATTCGATATTCCTCCCCCCTCTATTCCCTTGTTTCTTTCACCATATGTATCCGCAGGGGCTGGGGGAAAGGTAGCGACCTTTCCTTGGTCGCGACCTTTCCCTTTAGTTGCTGTTTTTATATATTTAGATTTAGTATTAATTTATATATTATTTTGTAAATGGTTTGTTGTTTATATTATTATATTTAATATATGTTTGGTATATATTATAATATATGTTTTATTGATATAATATATTTCAGATTTATATTTGAATATATATTGAATATGTTTTATATTATAATTTTATATTTATATATAATATATAATAATATATTAAATATTTATATATGACCAAATATATATAATATTTATATCATAATTATATATTGTATATTGATATATAATATTATGTATTATATTAATAATATATTATATTATTTATATTGGTTTGTTTATTTATTTTAATTTTATTATTATTATATATTATTATTAATTAATTGTTTTAATATTATTATTTATTTATTTTGTAATTATATTTATATTTTATTATTATTATTATTAATTTTTAATTGTATTATCATTATTTATTATTAGACCTAATCCTGAAAGGGGACATCACAGTCTGCCCTTCCCTAAAATTGCTTGTCCTCAAGCAATGTCAACTCAATGTGAATGACTTCTGCAACTTTGATATCATCTCGCCTTACAGTAGCCTTTGATGGATGAATCTTCAGAGATATAGTCTCTTCCTTAATTCCTTTTTAGGAATTTCAACATTCACTAAGAATGCTCTTTTTTTCTAGTCACGACACCCACTAAGAATGTCCTTGATCTAGTCTTGACACTTACTAAGAATGTTCTAATTTGGTTTGACACTCACTAAGAATGTCATTTGATTATTGACACTCGCTAAGAATTCCTTGATCTGGTTTGGCACTCACTAAGAATGTCCTTGAATTTTGAGACTCACTAAGAATACCTTGATTAGGTTTGACACTCACTGAAAATGCCTTGTTCTGGTTTGACACTCACTAAGAATGTCTTTCACACTCACTAAGAATGTCCTTGACACTCACTAAGAATGCCCTTAATTCTTGACACTCACTAAGAATGTCCTTGACACTCACTACAAATGTCTTTGATTCTGACACTCACTAAAAATGTCCTCGATCTTGACACTCATTAAGAATGTCTTCGTTCTGGTTTGACAGTCACTAAGAATGTCCTTGATCTTTCAATGATCTATGCTTATTTTCTTGGGAAATGACTACTAGGGTTGCATGCTCACTTGTATTGAACCTTGATCTCTTGCTAGGTGTTTCTTCATCATAAGCTTCTTCTATCCTGTGTATTTGTCTTCATTTGCATTGATGGTTATGTCTCCATGGTTCCTTACATTTGAAACATAATCCCTTCTCTAATTCATCTCTTGCTTGGCATTGATGCTTTGTTCTCCACTATTTGTTGCATACATAATATTTTTTGCCTTTATTGTCCTTCCTTGAATCTCCATACCTGTGTTGTGTCTTGGGTGGGAAATTCTTAAGTCTTTCTTTTGAAGAATTTGATTCAACCTTCTTAGCCTTTTGTATTGCTTCCCCCAAGGTTTGTGGTTCAAGGGGGTTCACTATACTTTTAATTAATTCTTTAAGTCCTTCAATGAACAAATAGGTGAGTCTTCTTTGGGATAGATCAAGAGCCATGACGAATTTTTTTTGGAATTCAGTGGCAAATTCCTCTACTATCCCATGCTGCTTAGGTTGTGTAAGTTCCTTGAAGTACCATTCAGGATTTTGTTGGTCAAATCTACTAATGATTTTTTGAGAGAACTCTTCATAGGAGGTTATATTTTGGTGGCCTAGGGAGAGGAGTCCATGGTACCACCATTCATGTGCTATTCCTTCTAATTGGAGGATAGGAAATTGGAGTGCATCCTCTTCGATCATTGGACTGATGTTGAATTAAGTGTTCAACTTTTGTAGCCAAGCATGAATTGTAATCTTTCCTAGTCCATCAAAATTTGGAAGTGTCACTTTATTTACTTCATGTTTTAGATCCTTATTCAGATGTCTCCTTTCTTTCTTAGGTGTCTCATGTCTTTGTGCTTCACAAAATTCCGTAAATGTTATGAGTTCTTTGATTTCGACTCAAGACTTGCATAGGCTCTAGCATTGTCTATAGTGCTATTTGTAGGCTGATCTATTCTTTTTTCCTCCCTCAGAATATCTTCTCTAGGTAGGAAAGGTGGTTTGGGTACTGTTGTGACCATTTCACACATCGCCCCATTGTTAATGGGGACTCCCCTACCTTTTGGTCTGCTTTCCCTTTTTGGGTTTTGTTTTGGTTGCTCTAGTGTTAGTCTTTTGGTTTCTTGTGATCCAAGTGAGAGGTGATTAGTTTGTCTATATCTTGAATGATGAATAGCTCCCCTTATCTCTTAGAGACATTCTTGTTATTGAGTTGAAGGCCCTTCCAAAATGGGCCAGTGAGATCTTAGATTGCTAGGTCAGAAAAGCATTAGAAAAGAAAATCCCTCAATCAAATATTACCTAACAGCGTTGAAAAAAAGTCATTGAATGCCAGGGAAAATGTTGAGTATGCAAAAATTCTACATTGAAGATAGTTTGCACTTATAGGCATTGTTTAGTTTTTGAGAGAGGTTTGAAATTCCATAAGCCCACCTCAAAGTTCAAAAGGGTGCCCATTCAAATGAAGGCAATAGAATGCTTCACGAGTCTTACTAATGCTCTATAATATTACAAGGAATCAGTTTTAAAAGTGAAAAATCCTTCATTGTACCTGATTTGCACGCACAGAGTTCCTTCGTAGAATCAAAATTGCATCCATGAGCAAGGTCAAGGAGTTGGAAGACAACTGAATAGTTTGAAAATGTGAAAATTCCCCACAGGCCAAGAGTTGTTCTAAAACACCAAATCCTCCACTTTCTTTGTAGATACTGAGTTGCATCCCAATTCAAACCAGCACACAGGGAAGTCTTCATGGGAGAGCAAATTCAACAAAGGAATGAGCTTCAAAAATGCCAAAGTCTATTGCATATCCTCAAGAGTGCTCAGAATGCTATTTCTCCAACCTCAGAAAATACCTCTTCAAAGCGCTTGAATCTCGCCCAATGTCTAACAATCTGCCTCAAATTTTTATTTGCAACTTCTACCATGTTGCGGGCTAGGTCAAGGAGTTCACGCAAGTGCTAAGTGGTCGGACGTATGGAATTTGTTTAAGGAACTAAGTCCCTTTGCCAGCCATTTGTACTATGGTAGAAGACTTTGTGCACGGGAAGTCTTCACACAAAAAAAATCCACTGCATATGCCCAAATGCGCTCACTAGCGTCGATCTATCAAAGTCACAAAATTGTGCTCTACAAAATGAATGTATGGAGGGCAAAGAATCCTGTTCAAAGTAATGGGATCCTTCAGCGCAATTTTCATTAATGAAAGATGCAAAAACATAAAATAAAATCTGCCACTAAGTTTGGCATGTGCTTAGAGCATTGAAGTCTTGTGGTCGAGGAATACATTCAGAGGAAGAAAGTTGGTCTCTAGCTGTTGTATGCGCCCAAAGCGCAAATCCTCAATAGTCAAGAAATCCCGTCCATCCCCAAAATTTGTCAAATGCCTCTCAATGCGCCCTAGGCGTGGTTTTAATCAAACCAAGGAATTTGTATCAAGGAAAGAATTCATAGTGTGGGCTTGAATGTGCTCAAAGCGTGAGTTCTTCACATACAAGGAATCATGCCCACACAAGAAGTCTGACACTCCCCCAAAATCGCACTCTAGCGCAAAATGAAGTGAATGAAGGAAAAGTTGAATGAAGAAAGAAATGTTCGTGAAGGAAGAAAAAACGCGTCCAAGCGCATATCCTTATGAATGAGGGAACATACAAAATGAAATTCCACCGAGAATGCCTGTAATGTCCCCTTTCCAGAGTGGAATTTAATGATAATAAGAATTGAATATAAGATTAAATAATTAAATAAGTAGAAAACATAATTAAATTATATTGATTAAACAAAATAAATAATAATACATTATAATATATAATTAATTAAATTATTATTCTAATAACGGAAGACTATATTATTAATAATATTATTAATAAGAATATAATAATAAATAAATGAATAATAATATTAATAAATAAATGAGAAAATGAATAAGGATAAATATTAAAAATATAAAATAATAATGATAAAAAATCAATAAATAAATAATAATTAATAAACCATAATAATCAAAATTATAAGATATTACATGCTAATCAAATGTTATATAAATGAAAGTAAAGCAACGACTTAGAAAGTCGTGATCTAAGAGGAAGAGATTTATAAATAGGAAAAAAACACTTGGGGGAGAAAAAAGGGGGGAGGGAGGAAAGAAAAGGAAGTATGATAAGATTGTGGAATATACATAATTTCCAGCAAGCTATATTAATAAGAACGGAACCAGTACGACATTCATTTATGGTTGATTATATTGGTGACTCAAGATCATGCACGCGGCCATAGTCATACAATCCGTTTTACACGTAGGGGGGAGTCGATGAAGGGAAGATTGTCTTAGTCCGCAAGCATATATTCATATCGGTGATACAATATAAAATAGTTAGTCAAAGCACAAATTGATGAGCACCATTCACATCACATGTCGCACAAGGGAATATATTTTTGAAGATTAGTTGAATGCTAAGTATTAAAGCCATGATACCGTCCATAATAAACATTACCATCAGGATTTAAGCATCGACCTAAATTGGAAGCAATATATCACAATATCATCGAGCAGGGTAAGTATATATGGGTGAAGAATATATCGACAGACAGGAGGAGCCAATCCCTCATAAGAATAATGTCTTCTCGGATACCACCACGGTGTAAAAGCAAAGGGAACAACAATTATACATATAGTGTCTAGTCAGCAAGCAGGTTAGACGACTGGAACCGGTCAGCAGTTAAGAATTCAAGTTGCCAATAAACAATACAGTCTGCAGTAAACAAAACAATCAACAATCACCAGGCATCGAATCAACAATCTAAATATTACATCAACATTTTATACAACCCAGTCAGCAATATATTATATATCATTAGCAATTAGGATAACGATCAACAATAATCTTCAGCGATAGGAGACCATATTAAAAAAAGAGAAATATCAACCACAAAAATACATCAAGAATCTTCAACTCCCAGCGATAGATAGCAACAGTAATCACATCAGTGAATATATAATTAATAACTCCCTACAAATAAGATCAAGGCAATTGAAGGGAAATACTATTTTCCTTACTTATCCATCTTTTATCTGCATAATATATCATCTGTAATCTTATCTTTGTCGATTGTTCAATATACTTGGAGAAGCTATTGGAGTAACAAGATCATCTCAAGTCAGTCTTATCAAGTGTAGTAGAGACCTCACTGCACTAAGTACCAATGTGAGATCAGTTTGACTCGTATATATCAATTTGTCCCATCATAAATAACATTCGTAATCATATTAACTATACATACCAAGAGGCAACTGTCCTACAAGTAACTTAAGATATACATAGTGTTTTTGAAAATAGTATTATCAATACCTATGTCTTAAAGGTTCATTAGTTTATAATAAGTTATTCATAGCAAGAATTGAGAATTCAAGATAATCGTCCCAGATTCCTAGTCCATCCTGACAGGGGACATTACAATGCCAAATCGCGCCCAGCGTAGAAATGACCAAGTCATGGGATTTATGAAAGGAAGGAATCTGTTGCTCACCCCCCATACGCGCTCACAACGCGAATTTGACCATGTTCGAGAATCATGACGAAGGTGAAAGTCCAATGTAAGTGCCAAGGTGCGCTCCCAATGCAAATCCTGCTCTGACCCAAATTTTGCCAAGTGCTTCTATTTGCGCTTAGGGCGTGATTTCTCCTTACTCAGGGAATATGTGAAATTTTTTATCCTCAATTATTGCTCATATGTGCTCCGAGCACAAACGGTATGTGGCCAAGGAAGAATTGAAAAGTTAATTATAGCTTGTGTGCATTTTATGCCATGGGGAGGCATAAGTTTTTTTGGTAGATTTAATTATCCCCACTAAGGTATATGTGCGCTGGGAGGCACAATATATTGCGCGAACTTTGGAATGATAAATCCTTCCCTTATGCGAATATGTGCTCACGAGGCTTGAATTTACATGGAAAAACATAAAGGAATTAAATCTCTTCCATTATGGTCTAAAGATGCTCATGCTAAGGAATGAAGTTAATCCTTCAATGGTAAGTTTGTAACCAAAAAGAAAAGTTAACGGGACCAAGGAAATGTTTTAGAGCCTTTTGCTTTGGTGAAAAGGGGTAGAAATATGCGGTTGCAAATAAAATTCAACGAAATAACGAATTTGAAATTGGTCGAAGTTAAAATCCAAGTTGAGATGGAATTAAATTGGAAATTTATTAAATATTGGATTTTACGTCCAATATTTAATAAACATTGGAAATTATTACAAAAATGGATTTAAAGTGGATCAAAATTGGATTTTGGGAATTGTTTTGAAAATTAATTAAAAATGGAATTTTGCATCCAGTATTTAATTAATCATGTGTTGGAAATAATTTAATTATTGGAACACTGAAATTCCACCCCCTTCAAGTTTGCACCCATGACGAAAATGTACCTGATGAAGATAAATGTATGAACAAGAAAAAGGGGGCCTGACAAGTTTCTGTAGTGAGAAGGCTTGAACTTTTGGGAAGGACGCAAATTTGCAAATGGATAGAAAAGTTAAGAGAAATTCCGAAGGAAGTAATTCTAACGTGGATTAGAAATCAGAAAGAGGCCAAAGGATTTCTAGAGAGAAAAGTATTAGAGAGAGTTTTAGAGAAAGATGAATTTGTAGAGAGTTTGAAGAATCAGAGAAAGAGACATGAGAATTTTGGAGAGAGGAAGTTGCATTCTGGAGAGAGAAGAAGTTTTATATTCGGGGTTCCATGAGTTTGAATTTTATTCCAAGTTTGGAGTGAGATGTAAAAAATGCCTTCTATCTTAATTCCTCGCATGATTTTTATGTTGTTTATTCTGTTTTGCAGGAGGAAGAATTCCAGTTCCAGATGTTCATGGAAGAAATTCAAGTGCCAGAGTTCCCGTTCCAGTGTTGAAGGCGTCCAAGTACCAAGCGATCCAGTTCAAGGCATTTAGGGTTTGAAGATCAAAGTTTGAGTATAAAAGAAGAGTACAACATCTTGAAATTCCTTATAAATTTCTAAAGATCCCAGTCAAGAAAAAGCAAGGAGGAGTTCCAATTCCAAATGTTCAAGTTCCTGAGATTGAATTCAAGTATGAAAGACTTCAGCTATGACAAAATGACGCTCAATCACCTTACTAGGTTGACATGTCCAGATTCTCTGTGTTGAAGCAAAGGAATAAATGATAGACTATTTTGGGAATATTGAGGAGCATTTATTTCATAGTGGGCATTCATGTCGCCCCACTCTCCTACTAAATGGGCATGCGTAGTGGGCATTTATTACCCACTAAGATGGTGGCTTCCTCTTGATTGGTCTATATGAACCCCTTCATTAATATAGATTCCTTTTCCTTGCCCTAACCCTAATTAGGGTTGAGGTGGCAAAATATGGGCCATGGGTTATTGTTTTGATTTGGGCCACTCGTTGTAAATGGGGAGCTATATAAAGGCCTCATCTCTCATTTGTAAAGAGTGGAATTCTGAGATTGTTGCTATGAGCTACTGAGACAATAGAGTTTTCATTGAAGTTTGGTGACTACTTGAAGTGTCTTAGTGCTTGCTTGTTCTCTTATTCCCTCATTTTAGATTAGATTGCTTAAATAAAGTGTTTGGTTTCAATGGATAATGTGATGATGTTTTGATGAATTCCATGGTTCATACTTTTGACGGTTTGCTGATTGTAAGTCTTTGTGCAAAGTTAGCTCGAACCCTCACTTTTATGGATGCTTAACTTCTATCATTCAATGTGCATTGTTCATTTCGATGGTGTTCGTTGTGGTATGAAAATCACTTGCATAATCCCTTGAAGATTGCACCAGTTATAGCGTAGTTGTAGTTTATCTTGGCGAAGCGGAGCTCAGTTATTTTGGAATTCGTCCATGAAAGCAGTATCTTTTGATGTCATTACCGTTAGGAGTAGAATAGAATTTCTGAACCCTATTCCTATTTGCTTTCCGCATATTTGAGAAAACCCCCCCAAAATAGCACTTCATTGCAATACCATTCGCAAGCTCTCATATCTAGTTGTTCAAAGTCAATTTGAGTGATAAAAATGTAAGGCCCCTTGTGATTAACAACAAACCACATTTACCATTGAGCTTATGCACGGTCAAGAATTGACACAAAAGGAACCTTGGAATTTGTTGTGTGATCTTTCGCAATCTTAGCATACACATGATTTTGATCAAGAGAGGATAAGATATCTCGATATTTGGGTCATAAAATGCGCATCAACAGGTACCCTAGATGTTGTTGACCCATTATTATTCTCTAAGTGGTTGGAACTTATGTCCCTCCCATTTGAGAAATTATTCTTGAGGTTATTGATTGAGTTCCCCATGTTTTGCAATGCTTGGACGAGTGTCTGATTTGTTTTTTCAAATCTTTCATTTTGGCTGATAAGGGTTTGATTAGTCTGTTCCATAAAGGTTCCGAGTTCGTTTGCCAATTGCTTGGTCATAGCTGCTGCACCCTTCTTGCATTGATAGGTTTGCATGTGTAAGGGTTTGCGTTAATTATCAAACATTTTTCTTTCTAAACTTCTGATATTTCAGTTTGCTTGAATATGTAAATGCTTGAAAAGAGTAATCAACATTAACAAATCACCAATAGATAGAACACTACTATAAAGGCAATGCATACATATACTTTATTTTTATTTGCTAATAATCTGAAGTTTATGACAGCAAATAATTTGAAATTTATAACAGCAAATTGATATCTCAGATCTATGACAGCAAATGATTTCTTTCTACAATGACAATGTCACATCAAAACGCTACATACCAAGTCACAATGTATACATGAGATTGCAAATCAACGATAGTGTTGTTCTTCAAACCCTAGCTGCAACTCTCAAGATAATCAGTTCACTGTATAACCCTTTTCAGACCTGGTACAACATCAGATAAGCTTGTAGAACACTTATTGTTTGCTTCCAGACTGGTATGGCCTCCTCCTAAATCCTCTCAAACCTGTATGACACTGTTTCAGTTAATTAGCAGACTGGTACGACACTGTATTGAGAGGCCCAAACTTGTACGTCCCTTGAAATCCACTACCCAATTGCTGTAGCTCACTTGGGTAGAATCTGACTTGTACGACATATATGTTTCCCTCCAATGGATGTAAATCGTTCTCAGCAAACTCATTCACAACAGATCAAACAATACCAAAACTAATCCCTCCAATTGAACTCTCTTGGCAACCAAGGATTGGAATTTGAAAGCAATATCTATCTCAAATAGAGTTACCTCGTGATAAGCCCTTATCAATCCTGCTGACCGTGTCTTTCAAAATCAAAGAGAATGTCATCGAAGAGGTATTTCATCCTCCAAGCCCTTGAAGATAAAATCTCTAGACAATTTCATCAATTTTTATATATTTTGCAAGCATGCTCAAAAAGAGCTCTTCAGTCTCTTTTATAATGTTCTCAAGAGAGTTCATTAATTCACCTTGCCAATGTGGGATAAACAAAATCACTTTTTGCCTTTTCCTTTTTTTTTGGGATTTTGCTTTTTTTCCCCTATTTTCTTGCAATTATATTTTCCCCTATTTTATTGCGATTCCTATTTTTTTGTGATGCTTTTTCCTTTAATCTTAAGTCCCCAAAATTTTTATATCACCAATTAGTTATTAAATAAAGGGACTTAAAATATTTTCCACTTAACTATAGTCCCACATTAATAAACTTAAATATTTATATTTAAGTAATATTTAAGTTTATAAATTAACTTTATTATGCATAAATAAATCATATCAATGATAATGTAATTCTTCTATTGATGTTAGACATTTACCAATGATATGCCAACATCACTGAAGGTTCTGACCATGCCCAAAAGACTTACTATAAATAGTAAGTATGCCCAAAATCGCCTTTAAACTCCTCAGATTGATCTTCAATTGAAACTGCCTAGGCCAATTGGCCTCAAAGTCCCTTAAATGTCCTGGTTAGCCTACAGGACCATGGGGAAATAGGCTAACGACAACATCGTGCAATAAGTGCTAGAAAGGGGACATTATAGTCCACCCTTCCCAAAATTGCTTGTCCTCAACCAATTTCATTTCTGGATGCTGCAAGATCTGATCAGTCTCTCATGTGACATCCTCAATTGGCAAGCTCTTCCATTTAACCATATACTCCTTAATTGTCCTCCGAAGTGTTCTCTCCTTGTTATCAATGATGGCTTTAGGAACCGATATCAATTTCCCCTCCTCATCCAGGGGTGCCAACTTTGCTGATGGAACTACATTATGGCCTAGAGCCTTTTTGAGCCTGGAGACGTGAAATACATTATGCACCTTACTGTTCGTTGGCAACTCTAGCTCGTAGGCCACTTCCCCAATGCGTTGAGTGAATCTGAATGGACCATAAAATCGTGGCTTGAGTTTCTCAACACCACTCTTCTTCAGAGAAGACTGTCTGTAAGGCTGGAGTGGTAGATAAACCATATCATGAATCTCAAAGCTGCACTCAACCCTATTCTGATCAACATATAACTTCTGCTGGTTCTGTGCCTGCTAGATGTTCTCCTTCAATGCCCTCAAGATGTCTTGACTCTCCTGCAACAAATCTTTTGCCTTAGGCACCTTGCTGTCCCTAAAGAGTAAATCCATGAAATTTGAGACTTCATACCCATACAATGCCATAAATGGAGTCATCCAGATAGTCATGTGGTAGATGGTATTGTAGCAATGCTCACTCAAATGTAACCATCTAACTCAAGCCTTCTGCTGTCCTAACACATAATTCCACAGATAACACTCTACCCACTTGTTCACTATCTCTGTCTGGCCATTGGTCTGTAGGTGGTAGCTAGTGTTGGGAGTGAGCTTCGTACCACTCAATCTGAAAAGTTCCTGCCAGAATAGAATCAGGAACTTGCTGTCCCTGTCACTCACGATGTTCTTGGGCAACCCATGTAACCTGAACCCCTCCCTAAAGAACAAGTCAGCTACTTTGGCTGCTGTGTAGGTGGCTGCACAACAAAGAAATGTGCAAATTTTGTCAATCTATCGACCACCACATATCTAGTCCTTACCCTGCACCCTGGGCAATCCTGTAAAGAAGTCCATCGATATACTCTTCCATTTTTTATCTGAATTGGTAAGGGCTGATGTGTACCAGCTGGAAATGTGTGCTTATTCTTATTACCTAACATACTTCTGAACTTCATTCTTAAGTCACTTCCATGTGAATCTCTCCCAAATCTGCTTGTATGTCATTAAGAATCTTGGGCGACCAGCCAATGAAGCATCACAAAATGACCTCAAAATCCCTTCCTTGATGTGGGAAGAAGGCACTAAGTAGATTCTACTGTATACCTATCATCCTGAACTGTGCCCTCAATCAACCCTGCTGCCCATGAATCCTTGGTATATTTTGCTGCGATTCTATCCTTCCAATCAGCTGATATCTCCACTAAAGAGCATATATGTGGCCTCTATGAGAGTGCATCCGCCACTATATTTTCCTTTCCTTCGACATATTTAATATCAAAGTCATAGGTCTGTAATTCAGTGATCCATTTTTGCTGCCTATCATTGAGATCCCTCTGGCTCATGAAATACTTAATGTTGTTATGATCTGTTTTAATCACAAATCTGCCTCCTACCAGATAAGACCTGAATTTGGCCAAAGCATGCATGATGGCCAACATCTTTCGATCATAGATAGAATAGCTCTTCTCCACTCCTCTGATGCAGAGGAAAGACTTACAATGGGTATCACAAAACATGGCAAGGTATCTCATCAAACTCCAACATGACTTGGCTCAAAGGCTTGTTTCCAGGACTTGTCTTGGGCCTGCCTTGAGTCATTTGAACTCACTACACTTGTCTATTACAATGGCATGGGGCAGGGCCTATGATGTGATACAATGGCAGGGAACAATTCCCAACTGAAGACCTACAATCATGTATCCATACTTAGGTTTTCTCAATTATGGTCTTCTTGAGACTCAGAATGACAAGTTGAAGAGGACAAAACCAAACGATACACCATATGACAAGTCAACCAAAACCAATGACATAGGAACCCCTTTCACCATATATCCAAGTGGTCTCATAAAGTACTTGATGTTGACAAGCAATGGAAAATATATTACTAACTGATCATTGCCTATGTGTGACAGTCACACAGAGTCCTATAAGGACAATCCATATTTTCTTGACATATTTTGTCATAAGGCTTAACCAAAAACAAGAACTGGTTTGAGACTATTTTAAGACCCTTTCTAACATTGAGACATCTGAATTTTCCTACACGTATAACCTTGAATTTATGAAAATGCTGTCCAATGCACTAATACAGTCTTAGATTGTGATCCTAGGACAGTCAAAACAAATAAGTATATTTGAAATATCCCACACACCCTTCACACTTTGGAGTATGTCTTGAGACCCTCAAAACTCTCTGATTTCTTCCGCCCTTCACAAGCAACTGATTCTACTTTGTGACTTCAAAACAAGACTCTTCAATACATTGACTGTCTGATACATCATGAATATTAGACTTACATTTCTTCAAAAACACGTGCAAACCTTCTCACCAACTTCTGAAAATCAGAAATATGATACAAGGCATAATGATAAGTCTCTCCACCCATTTTTAGAGTTTTCCACCGGTGGAGGACTTAGTTTTGCATTTTTTTTGCCCACTAGTTACCCTAGCTAGGATTTCTACCAGTTTGGAAAGAAATTGTGATAACTCGCTTATTACTTGGTGGATTTGAATGAAACTACGACCAAATTGAAGTAGACTCAAAATGGTCTCAGGTTTCCAAGTGGCAAGTTCAGGCCGTACCAAGAGGATTTACAGATTGAGACGTTAGGAAAATACACAGAAATTGATGTTTTATTGTACCAAATTTCATTACAAAGATCTCCAACCTCTGGGGTCGTGAGGAAAGGCCTAATTATGCAGCCTCCAATCGACCGAAACCAACTCTTTAACAACTTTTTGAAAAGTTGTCATGGCAATGTAAAAAGCTGTCATGCAACTTTGACAACAAATTAGCAACTTTTACAACTTTCACCCAATTGACTTCAAACTTTCACAAATGATTCCAAATGAACATTAATGGTCCAAAATGGCCTTATTTACATCAAATATGCCGGAACAAAACATAAAAACAAGAATTGAGCATTGTGAGCATGAGGATGCTCCTGCACCATACTCCCAAGGGAAGAAAACTCAAGTCCCACTTGAGTACAGATCTGCAACTGTGTATCCATGCTTTACAATGTCATATTCAGTCATCCAAGAAGCATCTTCCATGGGGAGACCCTGCCACTTGACCAAGTATTGGAAATAGGTCTTGTTTCTTGTCCACTTGAGTTCCTTCTTGTCAATAATGTTAATGTTTGTAGCTTCAGTTGTATGATAATTTAGAATACATATAATATATGTTGATTATTAATAATATATTATATATGTTATATTATTATTAATCATATGAAATTTAATATTCAATAATAATCTATTATATTATTCTAAATTAATAATTGATTGATGAAACATTATAAGATCAATTAAATTATAATTAATGGGAAGAGGCATGTCCTTAAATGTCCTATAAGGACATGCCTCTCTAAAGGCATATATACATAATCAATTGTCATTATATTAATCTCATAATAATGAATGGACATGTCCCATGAAGGGGGACATGTCTCTCCTAGCCTCATTCTCAATATAAATGAAAGAGAGATTGTTGTATTTGGAAAACACATACAACATAGAGTGCTATTACATTTGCAGCTATCCTAAAACTTAACATGGTATCAGAGCCAGACTGCAAATGTAAGAGAGTAGTTTGTTGATGGTGAATGTGTGTCTGTCTCAGAAAATATAGTCTCAGTACAGGGACCATATCTCACAAATGCACCGTTGGATTTTGCTGAATTTTGGATATGTTGGTAATAAACAAATTGCAAAGAATCTTACTGGAGTGATTGGAGAGAGTGTCAGGTTAAAAAGTTATGACCGACTGTGAATGGGTCTATGTGAAATTCCTGAAAGCGGCTTTCATTAAAGAGATATATTAATTTGTTATGATCGTGGTCAAGCATTAACAAAGAAGCATGTATTCAAGGAAGGGTCTCTTCTAGAAAGCCAACATTAATTATAGAGTGTCACCTCTCTTGGAGCAATCAAGTCATTTCACAAGAAGACATGAGAATTGTTCAACGATGTAAGAGTGGGAATTGTACTTTGTGGGGGGGAATAATAACCAATGTTACATTTCCATTTGAACCATCCTTAGTGGGGAGATAATTCAAAGGGGAGATGTATCTCAAATAATCTGAGAAGGTGTTTTCTGATTTGATGCATATGGACCTTCATTGAAGCAACTTGTGTCAAGGATGTTGATGCACAGATAAGTATTTATTATCCTTGAATATTATATTTATCTACTCATTGTATTCTCTCTCTCATCTATATTTCTATACGTACTATAAGAGCTATTTGCCTTGATTCTTTTCTGAGGATGCTCTTGCAGGAAAAGGAGAATTGACGTCAGATTGAGGAGTCTAATGCTCCATTAGAAGCATCATTGATGAGGAGATCAGATGATTGACATTCAGAGGGAGTTCGAAAGTCCATATGTGTGACTATGAGTTTAATGGGCCTACCTCCTGTGTACATCATAAGGAAGTGACGACTTCCAAATGATTATCACTTGTATTTGCAGAAGTTATTGGAAGGTGACGATCTTACAATAACTTAAATCATGATATACATTATTTATAATGTTGAAACAAATCATGATAGATTAAATCAACAACTAAGTGTTAGATGTCATTAAATTGACGGTCTATGAGTTGTTTGTATAGATATATGATAGGTATTTGGTGAATATCATGTGTTGATTTTTGTAGGCCAGTACCTTATTGAGTACTTGGTGAATATCATATGTTGATATTCTGATAGGCCAATACTTAGAGTATTTGGTGAATGTCATGTGTTGACATTCTGATAGGCCAATACCAAAGATATCAAATGTGATATCAAATTGATGGATTTTATCTTCTCTAGCTAAGAGGGAGTGTTGATGTTTTGTGTAGCTATGGTGAGGGTCATAGGTGTTGACACGAGAGACCACTACACATTCTGTTTGATCATCCTCCCTAGCTAAGAGGGAGTGTTAATGTTTGTAGCTTCAGTCGTATGATCATTTAGAATACATATAATATATGTTGATTAATAATAATATATTATATATGTTATATTATTATTAATCATATGAAATTTAATATTCAATATTAATCTATTATATTATTCTAAATTAATAATTGATTGATGAAACATTATAAGATCGATTAAATTATAATTAATGGGAAGAGGCATGTCCTTAAAGGACATGCCTCTCTAAAGGCATATATACATAATCAATTGTCATATTAATCTCATAATAATGGAAGGGACATGTCTCTCCTAGCCTCATTCTCAATATAAATGAAAGAGAGATTGCTGTATTTGGAAAACACATACAACATAGAGTGCTATTACATTTGCAGCTATCCTAAAACTTAACAAATAATGCACTTCAACTCCAAAGGCTTGCTTAGTGGAAGATTTTTGATCCATCCCTCATCTGAAAATATTGATGAACTTGTATTATCGCCTGCAACAACATCCCCTTTATAAGGGTATAGGTCAGATACATTAAAAGTAGGAAAAATGACAACCCTTGGAGGAAGTTATCTCATAGGCATTGTCTCCTAACTTGTGCACAACTCTACATGGCCCTATCTTCATTTTAAATTTAGAGTACTGTCCTTTAGGAAATCTTTTCTTCCTCAAATGAGCTAAGACCATATCGCCAACCATGAAATGGACTTCTCTCCTTTTTGCGTCAACCCTTTGCTTGTATTGGTCCACACTTCTTTGTAGACGATCCTTGACCTATTGACGAATCTCCTTCATGGAGACAACACATTGTTCACCCTCAGCACTCATCCTCTCCATTCCATTGATATCCCTCAATTCAAACACACCTCTTGGCTGCAACCCATAAACAATTTCAAAAGGACTTTTACCCACACTCCTATTCACCGAGTCATTGTATGCAAACTCAGTTTGATGCAAAATCAGATCCCATTGGGTGGAATGTTCTTTGGTTAAGCATCTTATGAGGTTCCCAAGACTCCTATTTACCTCTTCAGTTTGCCCATCAGTTTGAGGGTGATAGGCATAACTGAAACTGAGGTTTGTGCTTAGTTTCTTCCACAAGGTTCTCCAAAAGTGTCCAACAAACTTACTATCCCTATCTAATACAATATTCAAATGCAAACCATAGATTCTTACCACCTTGAAAAACAGACCTGCAATATAAGATGCATCATTTGTGCTTTTACATGGAATGAAATGTGCCATTTTTGAGAAACAATCAACCACAACATAGATGGAATCAAAACCTCTAGTTGTTCTTGGCAAACCCATTACAAAATCCATACTTATTGACTCCCAAGGCCTACTTGGAATTGGTAAAGGCTGGTATAGACCTGCATTTGTACTACTCCCTTTTGCTTTTTGACAAATAACATATTTTTCCACAAGCTTCTTACATCAGCCTGCATTTTGGGCCAAAAGTAGTGCCTTCTTACTTGCTCCAAGGTCTTATCAAGACCACAATGACCTGCAAGACTACCACTATGCTTTTCCTTTTTCAAATTATCCCTCATTGAACATTTGGGCACACGAAGTTGAGCTCCTTGGAACAACAAACCTTCTTGCATCTGAAAATCAGAATTTATTTCATGAGAAACCCAATTGAATTGATTACAAGATGTATAAATTTCTTTGAAATCATCATCATCAATATACATACCTTTGAGGGCCTCAACCCCTATACTTTGCAATTGGATTTCTTGGACCATTAAAGTCCTACTCAATGCATCAACCACCTTGTTTGACTGCCCCTTATGCTTGACGGTGAAAGAGAAACTTTGCAAATACTCCACCCACTTGACATGCCTATGATTGAGTTTCTCTCGGCTATTTATGAATTGAAGAGTATGATTGTCAGTATACACCACAAAATCTTTGGGAAGAAGTTAATGTCTCCACTTCTTTAAGGCTTGATCCATAGCATACATCTCTAGGTCATAGGAAGAGTATTTTTTCTTAGCCTCATTTAGCTTTTCACTAAAGAAGGCAACCGGCCTGTTATCTTGACTCAATACAACCCCTATGGCATAACCACTAGCATCACATTCAATGATAAAGACTTTATCAAAGTCAGGTAAAGCTAATATAGGCTGTTTTGCTACCCTTTGTTTCAGATATTGAAAACTCTTTTTAGTCTCACTAGACCATACAATCTTCTTCCTCTTATCCCCCCTTTATGGTATCAATGAGTGGAGCACATATATGACTGAATTTTTTTAATAAACTTCCTATAAAAACTTGCCAAACCATGGAAACTTCTCACCTCAATAACTGATTTGGGTGCAGGCCAATTTAGGATTGCTTCCACCTTACTAGGATCCATCTTCAAGGTACCCCTTTTAAGCACAAAACAAAGATACACCAACTCTATCTTCATAAGCTCACATTTCTTCAGATTAATCATTAGTTTCTCTTCATTCAATCTTCTCAAAACCAAATCCAAATGATTCAAACATTCTTTATTTGAACTGAAAATAAGAATGTCATCAAGATAGACAACTATGAACTTACTAATGAAATGCTTGAGAACTTCATTCATCAGCCTCATGAAGGTGCTAGGTGCATTGGAGAGATCAAAAAGCATTACAAGCCATTCGTAGAGCCCTTCATTTGTTTTAAAGACCGTCTTCCACTCATCTCCTTCCCTAATCCAAATTTGATGGTATCGACTTTTGAGGTCTATCTTAAGAAGTAGGTTGCTCCACTTAGGCAATCCACGAGATCTTCTATCCTTAGAATGGGGAACCTATATCGGATTGTGATCTTATTGATGGCCCTAGAATCAGTGCACATCCTCCATTCACCTCCCTTCTTTGGTGCTAAGACGATAGGAACCGCACATGGACTAAGGCTCTCTCTGATGAGCCCCTTGTCAAGCAACTCCTGAATTTGTTTCTTAATCTCCTCATTTTGTTGTGGGGTCATCTTGTATGCTGCTTTATTAGGTAGGTTAGCCCCTAGTATGAAGTCTATATGATGGCTAATATCCCTCATTGGTGGTAGGGAGTTTGGGAGTTCATCTACCACAATGTCTTCATACTTGCTCAACAACCCTTGGATCTCCAAAGGCAAATTATCAATTTTTGCTGCTCTTGTGACAGTCCTTGGTCTGGTCATGACTGCAAACCCTATCTCCTCTTTCATGGTCTTTATGAATTCCTATTCTCCTACCAACATCACACTTGATCCTATTTGTGGTGTTTTATCTTCATCTTTCAATGGTGTTAGGGTATATAAGACTCCATCCTTCTCTATGGCATATGTGTTCTTTCTTCCATTATGCTTGACATTCCTATCATATTGCCATGGTCTACCAAGGAGTAGATGACAAACATCCATAGGGATGATGTCACACAAGATTTTGTCCTTATATCCCCCTCTGGAATTCTACCCAACTTTGCTCATTCACTAAAACTTGCTGCCCTTTGTTTAACCAAGAGACTTTGTATGGGGTGGCATGAGGCAATCTTTTCAACTTTAACTTCTCTACCATTTCAACAGAAACCAAATTGTCAATACTACCAAAATGAATGATAACTTTGCAACATTTACCTTGGCATTTGCATGTTGTCTTGAAGAGTGACTTTCTTTGTAGTGGTTTCTTCTCCATGGGCACTTTGATCAAAGTTCTTCTCATGAACAAGGATTCTCCACTTTTTGGATCAGCATTATATGATGGAGAATTGACACTTTCATTGTCCTCATCTTGTACAATCTGATTTCTTCTTTCACCTCCAAATGAAGTAGTAGGCTGTCCTTTAGGGCATTGCCATGCTTGATGGCCTGCAAACTTATTACACTTGTAACATTTCTCGATGAATCCACTTGATCCTCCTCTTTGGCTTCCAAATCCACCTCTAAAGTTTGATCTTCTTCCTCTAAAACAGCCCCTTGAGTCTGAAGTTTGTTCTTGGGAATTACTTGTATCTCCTTGAGACCTTTGGGACTGTCCTCTACCTGCAAAAGTCCCTCTTCCTCTGAAATTTGTCCTTCCCCTATCTCTACTCTGTTTCTCTTGTCTTCTTTGCAATTTTGCTTTAACCTTCAAGGCGAATTGATAACATTCTTCTACAGTCTTTGGACATGTGAGACTCATTTCATCTTGTACGCTATACTTTAGCCCATTCAAATACCTTGCAACATTGTCAACATCTTCTTCCATGTCGCCTGATCTAATGCTAAGTTTATAGAACTCTTCTGTATAGGTCTTCACATCCATGTCTTTTTGTTTCAGATTTTGCAACTTCCTATACAACTAAATGGCACTCACTAGGTAGGAATTTGCCCTTCAATTTTTCCACCATTCTATCGCAAGATGTAATCTTTGCCTTACCCTTCTTTTCTCTGTTTGTACATAATCCCACCATAGAGATGCATGTCCTTTCAGTTTAGTCCTCGCCAATTTCACTTGTTGTCCCACAAGTATCTCTTCAAATCAAAGTATTTATCCATTTCTCTTAGCCAATCTAGGAGTTCTCCATTCAAACTCCCTGAATATACCGGGCGGTCCATCTTGACCTTAGAAATCTTGACCTTAGAACTATCATTCTTGACAACCTTTAGCAAACTCTATTTCTTCTTCCTGTTCTTCTTGTGGTGTGTTTTCTTCACCCACTTCCCCTTCTTCTTAGTCACTCAAATCTCTTGTGACCACTCCTCTTTTCTGGTTGGTCTCAACTAATGTGAGTCTTGCATCAAGGCTTTCCTTCATGGCTCTCATTTCTTGTCCCAGTGTTGAAATAAGATTTAATAATGAATAATCATGAATTAAATAAATAATACATAAAATAATAATTAAATAAATTCAATAGTTAATAAATAAATAAAGATAATAAAATATAATTATAATTATAATTACGTTGATAAAATCAAATTACAAAAATTAATACTTTAATATATAGTTTAATACATATATATAATTTTATATATATATATATATATATATATATCAATTTAATAAAAGAGAATTTAATATTATTAAATTATAATGGAATTAAATATCCCAATAATAATATTAAAAGATAAATAGTAAATGATAATCATTATAAATAATAAATAATTAAAATATAATAAAGTTTTTGATTAAGGGTAAAACAGTTTTTGAAGGGAACTATAACCCTTTACAAAAGGAGAAAAGATAGGCAAAATAAAGCACAACAAAAGGAAGAACCAACAAAAAAGGAACTACTGGGGGAAACAAATGGAGCCCTTAGTAACCCCCCCAGCACTTTAGAACCAACCAACAAAAAGAAGCAGGACAGACAAAAACACACGATCATGAGGTGCAGCACAGCTAGGTCATTTTTTCCATAAGCTTCGCCGTGTCAGCCGTCAGCAAGTCATATTGCTGGATGGCCTCCCTGAGTTCCTTGATTTCCTTCGTGTTGGCAGCTTTCATCTTTTTGGCACTTGCCCTTGTTCGAGTACCTGGGCCGGCAAGGCTGGGGTCTTTAGCAGCATCATCCTTGACAACAATGGGAGTAGAGTTCCCATCCAGCACAGCAAGCAAAGCCCTCAAGTTACTGCTAGTCACCTTCATTCCCTCAAAGTTATTGTTCATAATCCTGTTGAGGGTGTCTTCCACGTTTTGGATGCGGCTGGAGGTAGTATGCAATCGGAAATTGACTACAACATTGATTTTAAGTTCTAGCTTCTCCATCATCCGAGTATCATCATCTTCCGCCTGGGTAACAGAATCCTTCCTTTTAGAATGAGTGGGCTTAGCCATCAAAAGAGCAATTTTATTCACTCTGTCCTCTAGCTCAGAGTACTTTTTGTTGATGTCATTAATTTCATCACCCAGCCAAGAACTCATCTGGATGTCCATCTGAGCACGCTCTTTGGCCACCTGCATGAATCTTATGCCGTCTTGGCTCTTCCCAGTGACATTCTGCTGGCTACCTCCAGAATCCGCCTTACCTTTTAGCTTCTTGTCATTGTCCTTATCCTTATTCCCTTCTTCCTTATCAGAAACAACCCTAGAGTTCGTGCCCTCCTTAGACGACATGTTAGCATAATGCACCAGAACAGGGGAATTCTGGGAGCTAATAGTAACCGCTGCAATATCCTTAGGAGGCAGGTTAACAAACTTCTCAGGGGAGATTGTCCTCACTTCCGCAGTGGCTCTGTTGCTGTTGTCCTCTAGGGCAATGTTGACCTCTTCAGTCTCCATATCCTCAAAGTTGGCGTTGCTAGCTTTTCCACTTTCCGTTTCCGCAGAGGAATCACTGTCATTATCCTAAGGATTATCCTCATCTTCCTGGTAGTCACTGAAAGTCTTGTCCTCTTCCTGAGCATCCGTTTCGTCTTCAGTATCCATGACAGCCTCCTCAGTGAGAAATTTGGCTGCATCTCCCATTTTGATCTTAGCAACTTCCTCCTTAGTTTCAGTATCATTATCCGTATCCATGCCTGTCTCCTTTGTGAGGATTTTGGCCATTTCTGCCATGTCTTTAGCATAATTACCTTTTTTCTTCTTTTTAGGAGTGTTGCTGTCACTCGTAATGGGTCTTTTACCCTTCTCTTTAATCTTACCAGAGACTGGGGAGCAGTCCTGGAGCTTGAACTTGGCATGTTCGTAAATAAGAAGAATAAGCCCATCGTGGAGAATGGGCTTATCTACTCTTTTCCTTGTTCTCCATAATGTTAGTGCCCAGAGACTGACACAGGAGGTAGGGGAAGGAAACTTTCCTCTTATAGTGAAAGTGATTAACCAGCATAAAATGAAAGTTGTAAACCCTAGTATACCGACCCTCTAAAGTGAAATACTGCATAAGGGCTTTAACAAGTTTAGCCCAGAAAAGCTTCATGTGACTACGGAGAACATAATCTCCAGATTGCTTAACCAGAAGAGTTCTTTCCCCTAGAGTTTTAGGGTACATTCTAGCCGCATTTTGTGCCATAATCTAACTCTGTAGTACTTTAACCCAGACATTTCTAAACCCGTGATTTCAGAAATGAGCTTCTCCGTAACACAGAAAGACTTACCACAGAGGGTAACATTACCGTTGTCCCAGCTATCTGCAAACTCTTTGGAGATGTCTTTATCGTAACCATGTAGTCTCTCCATGTAGGTAGAGACCCCACCCTCCTTGAGCTTCTCCCAATTTGTTACCTCTTTTCTCCACTTGCAGACCGTAGGCTCTTCCCGTTTAAGCTTACCACCCATTTTACCAGATAACTAGCCTTCAGACTTAAGCACAGTAAAATTATCGCAATCACAGATTAAAATGTAGAGTGAGAGAATAAAGATAGTGATTGTCCCTTTAAAGAACTTGACAACCCAATTCACACAATTGAATTTATTACTGCAGTGACCTTGGAACGTGCGGGGCTCTTGTAAAAGGCAACTAATTAAATTTTCTTTTCTTATCATCATTATAATTGATAGTTCCGGGATTTTGGTGGATTTGGTCGTACCTTATGAAATTGAGGACTTCATTACTTAATCCTTCATTACCTTGCCATCGTCTGACATCATCACAAAAGGCTCCCACATTTGCCAGGCTGTCAACCACAACATTCGACTCTCTGAATGCATGAGTAACACGTGTTACATTAAAGTCCGTTAAGAGCTTTTTAATCTGGGTAATGATGTGACTCGTATTCCATGACGGTTTATGAATATCATTAATACAGTTGATGATATTCATGGAGTCACCTTCTAGCCACAACTTAGAACAATTTTGGGTTTTGGCCAACTTACAAGCATACAGGGCCGCCATAGCCTCAGCCACATGGCTAGTTTGGATACCAATTGGAATAGCCGAGGTTGCCAAACAGGATCCTTGAGAATTTCTCACAATGCACCCACATCCAACAATGCCAGGGTTCCCTGTAGCCGCATTGTCAAAGTTCACTTTATACCAGTCAGGAGGAGGGGAATTCCAAACAACACCTTCACGATCACTAGGAGCTAGCTTATCAATAGAGAAGTTCCAGTGATTGATGACATCCTTATCAGAAATGCCTTCCATAAATTTAGGTCTTATTTCAAAAGCTATCTTGATATTTTCAGCAACAGTTCTTATAGCTTTAGAGCCAATCAATAAGGGCGTTGAGTTGTTATTTCTGAATATCTTGTTATTTCTTTCTTTCCAGATCCTCCAAATGACATGGGGAGAAGTGTAATTCCAAATCAATTTCCCCAATTTATGAGAAAGGGAGAACACCATTGGGATAAGAATTCCTTAATAGAATTAGGGAACACCCAGCTGATATTCCAATGCTACAACACAACCTTCTAGACCTCCCTAGTGAACTGGCAGTGCAACAACAGATGGGAAGAGGTCTCAACTTCTTGCATGTAGAGATAGCATCGATTAGGTAGCATCCAGCCTCTTTTAGCAAGATTCTCAGTAGTGAGGACTTTGTCCTGAACAAACAACCAGAAGAAAAAGTTAATTTTAGGGATAAGGGAAGGATACCAAACCTTAGCCCAGTAGGGCTCCAAATCATAGGAGTAAGACATGGAATAAGCCGAGGCCAACGTGATTCTGCCACTAGGATTTGGGGACCAGATGAGCTGATCATTACAGTCTTCTTTGATGACCCAGGGGGTCAGGTCGAGATTGACATATTTCAACATAGGGTCTATATTACTGAGATCAATCCATTTATTGTCTCTCCAGTAGTCAGCAACATTCGTTCCTATTCTTCTTGAGCAAATCTTAGCGAAGTGTGCCACTTCGGGGTTCTAAATGAGGGGTTTATCTCTAAACCAAGGGTCTTCCCAAAATTTAATTTTTCGTTCCATTACCAACTCTCCATCTAGCACCTTTAGCAGCCAGGGATTTGGCTTTCAAAAAGCTATTCCAAATAGTAGAACCATTAACAGTAATAGGTGAGGAAAGGAAATCCTCAATAGAAGGAATAGCATAAAGGTATTTAGATTTAAGGATTTTATTCCAACCTTTTTCCTCTTAAATAATTCTCCAAATTTGCTTAGCCAACAAGGCAAGATTGATATCCTTGATTTTTCTGATGCCTAGGCCACCATATTTGATAGGTTTGCACACATTCTCCCAAGCCACAAGATGAATTCTGTTCTTTTCCTCCATGCCTGACCACAAAAATCTTTTCTGCATTTTTTCAATAGAGTCAGCAAACTTGGAGGGAATTCTAAAAAGGCTCAAGGCGTAGACTGGGAGATTCTGGAGGGAACTCTTAAGCAGAAGAATCTTCCCAGCATTGCTGAGAAGGGACCCTTTCCATCTAGCAAGATTGTTGTTGAATTTATCAATAATAGAATTCCAAAAGGAATCCGGGGGTTTTAGACCCAACGATAGGCCCAGATAGCTCGACGGTAAAGAGGAGATAGAACAACCAAGAATAGCCGCCATTTTCTGTTGTCTGGGAAGGGGAGTATTGATAAAAAAGAGGGAGCTTTTCTCCCAGTTGATAAGCTGACCCGTAGCTGAGTAGGTGTTCAGAGCATGTTTGATAGTTCTTGCTTCTTTAACCGAGGACGATCCCATAAGAACAGTATCATCAACAAATTGTTCATGGAAACAAGGTTGGCACGTCGACGAAGGGAGAAGACCCTGAATTAAGCCTACTTGGACCCACTTAGAGAACAATCTCCCAAGGCACTTTGCCATAATAGCAAAGAGGATGGGGGAGATGGGATCCCCTTGGCGAAGGCCACGTGAGGGAAAAAAAAGGTTGGAGGCAAAGCCATTAACCAAAACCGAGACCGAGGGAGTAGAGATAAGTTGCTGAATGAGATTAACAACTTTAGAAAAGAACCCAAAGGCCAGGAGGACTTTGCAAAGGAAATCCCAATCCTTTGTCATAGGCCTTAGAAAGGTCAACCTTCATAAGGAAGCCTTGTTTTTTTGACACCTCCAGCGAGTGGATATTCTCACGAACAAAGATTATGGAATCAAGGATTTGCCGATCCGGGACAAAACCATTCTGCTGGGGGGAAATAAGAGTTGGGAGGAGTTCCAGAATCCGCACCGTGAGGACTTTAGAGATAATCTTATAGAATGTATTACACAAGCTGATCAGTCTAAAACAATCCACAGAGTCAGCACCAGGTTTCTTAGGAATGAGAACACAGAAAGTAGAATTAGCTTCCTTTAGGAGGGAACCAGATCCAAAGAATTTTTTGACAGCATCCGAGATATCCTTCTCAATAATATGCCAGAAGGATTAGAAGAAAAAAGGAGGGAACCCATCAAGATCCGGAGACTTTTCTCCTTCAAAGGAGAAAACAACAGCTTTGATTTCTTTAATTGAAGGAATTTTACACAGAAAGTCATTAGCTTCTTTACCAAGGATACACAGAATTGAATCAAGCAGTAAATTTTGATTAGCCAAAGAAAGGGCAGGATCAGCCTTGAGAAGAGAAGCAAAACAATCCGAGATTTCTTTTTTTATTTCCTCCTTACTCAACTTACCTTGAGGGCTATTAATGTACTCAATCCTTTTAGCCGCCTTGTGTTTTTGGGCAGTCATGTGAAAGAAACGAGTATTCTTATCCCCCGCACAAAGCCAGAGAGCCCTGGATCTTTGTCTCCAAAAAACCTCTTCTCTTGAAATGATGTTGTGAAAATCAGCTTGGATTCTGTTTTCCTTCATTTTGTTCTCCTCAGTCAGGCCCTCGACTTGGATAGTATCTTGAAGATCCTGAAGTTCAGATTGAATAGAGGCTTTAGATTTGAAGATGTCCCCAAACACCTCTTTGTTCCAGACTTTAACTTTGTTTTTGATTCTCTTAAGTTTTTGGATAACTCTGTACATAGCAGTACCTTCCACTTGGCAGTTCCACCAGTCAGCAATATTCCTTTCTAGATCAAGATGCTGCATCCACATTTTCTCAAATCTGAAGGGGGAGTTTCTCTTACCAGATAGCGGATTTGCTTGAATGGCTATGGGAGAGTGATCTGATCCAATACGGTGAAGAGTAGATAGTGAGCAGGCATAAAAGAGGATCCAGTCCATAGAAATTAGGGCCCTATCCAGGCGCACTTGGATTAAGTCATTCCTAGTTCTTCTGTTTGACCAGGTATAAGACCCCCCTCTGAGCTCCAGATCCAGAAGGGATTGATTGTTAATAAAATCCATCAGAGCTACCCCATTGTCAAGCTTTGAAGAATAGCTTTGATTTCACCCTCTTCAAGGGGATCTTCAGGATCCAACATCACCATCTTAGAGAGACCTTCATTGCACCCAGGGATGTTTGGTGCTTGTAGAGGATCAATTGGGTCTAGGTCTACAGCAGAACCATAAAACACTACAAGGTCTCTCGAATTGTTAGCCTTAGGGTTCACCAAAGGTTTTTCCCTCCAGACCTTCTTAGGGTCCTTTTGGGGGGCAGACTTTGCTTTTTGAGATTTGAGAGGACAATCCTTCGCTCGGTGACCCGATTTTTTACAGGCAAAACAAACAAAAGGAAGGGATTCAAATTCAACTTCTTGAGTCCAAGCACCTAGCTTGGAGTTTATAACAATGCTATTTGGCAGGTCAACCGTCTGGAGAATATTCACACAAATCCTAGCATAAACCCTCCGAGTCCTCGCAGTTGTCATAGGATCAATAGAGAGAAGATCTCCAAAGGAGTTGGCCAACCCACCCAGGACATCTTGATGCCAGTATTCCAGGGGGAGACCAGGAAACCTGACCCAGACCGGAGCCGAAACAAAAAAGCTGAGTCATTAAGAACCAGATTGGGAGACCATTTACGCAGAGCAAGGGAGAAACGCCCAACCCTCCAGGGGCCACCGTATAAGATGTTAGAAAGGTCTTCCATGCTGGAAAACTCAAAGGAAAAGAAACCTTTGGCCATTGCAGCAATATCAACTTGACCTTTGAGGAACCATTTCCTCTTCACAAACTGCCTAACAACCTCAATATTTGGTCTACCCCCTGCAAACTTGCCAATCAGGGTCAACTCCATAGTAGAGACTGAGAAGTCGATTAGAGGATCAAGGATAAAAATAGAGAACTCTCCTTTATTAGGGTTAGAGACCACATTAACCGCAGGGAATGAAGACTTCCCAGATGGTTTAATACCAAAAAGAGCAGACCACTTACCTTTAGAATCGCGATTGTTATCATTACTTGGTTTGGAGTCTTCCTTATTGTCCTGACAAGGCCCACCGGATACAACGGGGCCATCACCAGAAATGCTCTCGAAGTCATCAACTTTTGTTGAGTTTTGACCGATATGATCAAGATCAACCCCAAGCCCTTCCTGCAAAGGATGCCCCCTAGCAGGGCAGCCTACCTGGGAAGGACAGAGATCCGTAACTGCACCAGCACCAGCAGAAACGCCATTGCCAATCTGTTGGTTTGAAAAAATTTCCCACTCAAAGTCTCTCCCGGAGGCTCCTTGCTCCCGCCCGAATTTTCCGCCATAGTCCCAATGACAGATACTCAACATTAAAATATAATAAAGTTAATAATAATGAAAGATCCTTATTACTAGTCATGACTTTAATATTGCAAAGTCAATTTCATTGGTATTAAATCATCAACTTCAGTCAGTGATTAAGGAGGGGCGGCGACTAATATTAACGGGTGCCCTTATGAACCAGCGCAATATCTGAAGCGACATGTACGACTATGAATTTGATAGGATATTTAGGAGGGAAATATTGAAGAATACGGAGGGGAAATTAGACGGCAGCGAATTGGAATCTGATTTTTAATGCCAAACATAGTCAGCAAACTATGACACGGACAAGAGATTTGAAAAGCGAACATCATTTGATTTTCATTCAGCATCTATATACAGTTGCATCACGCACTTTCGAATAGGATAGCCCATGTCTATTACACATCTGAGAGATCCCAATGGCAATGATGCAAGATGTTCATACAAATGACTGACCAATCCATTCAATCAAATTACTCCCTCAAATTCAAGTAGAAGTATTCTACTGTGGGTTACGAAACTCGATGGAAGGAATATAGAGATCTAAATCAGGAATAGTGTGTTGATCATCGTATACACATGCCCAAGTAGAATGGGTTGCCCAATGCTTGAGCTTGAACAAATCTTCGAGCAAGGGGAAAATAGTGCATGGGAACATTCAACCTCTTTTAAACAAACATAAGAAAGTCTTCAGCAACATTCCCCCTAAGACTCCCACCAAAAAGAGGCTTTGAGCATTCCATAGAATTAGAGGAAGGATCAAAACTAGTTGTGACTACTCCCTATTACCACCCTCGCAAATACAAAGAAGAAATTGAGAAGACAGTAAAATAAATATTGCAAATGGGCCATATCAACCTAGCTCCAACCCTTTCGCCTCATCCGTGGTACTTTAAAAGAAGAAAGATAACACAATGAGAATGTGCATTGACTATAGGGCACTAAATAAGAAAATGATAAAGAATCGATACCCCATTCCCCGAGTCGATGAGATTATTGATCAATTACATGGGATCGTCTACTTCTCAAGAATTGATCTAAGGTCAAGATATCATCAAATCAGATTAGGGGAAGAAGACATACCCAAAACAGCTTTTAGATGCCACTATGGTCGCTTTGAATTCCTTGTTTTACCTTTTGGGATAGCAAATGCCCTAGCCACCTTCCAATCTTGCATGAACCACATCTTCAGGGGACAATTGTGGAAATTTTTGCTAGTATTCTTTGACGACATCCTCATTTATAGCAAAACTTGGGAAGAGCACTTACAACATATAGATGAGGTATTCAAAATATTGGAGCAACATTCCCTATTTGCCAAATTATCCAAATGCAAATTTGGGATGCAAGAAATCTTATACTTGGGACACAAGATCAATGTTTGAGGGGTAAGTGTGGATGAAGGAAAGATTGAGGCTATTAGAAGTTAGCCAAAACCCAAAACTCTAACCACCATAGAGGGTTCTTGGGACTCTGCAGCTATTATCGGAGGTTTGTCAAGGGATTCTCAAAGCCGACTGCATCCCTCACTGACTTAACTAAGAAAGGGGCATTTGTCTAGACTAAAGAAGCACAAACAAATTTTGAAAAGCTTAGGGATGTAATGAATTCTTTCCCGTTTTGCCTATACGACACTTTTCCTCATCCTTTGAACTTGATTGTTATGCCTCACGAGAGGCATTGAGGCAGTATTGATGCAAAACAAGCATCCAGTAACCTTCAAAAGTAGAAAACTCAAAGACATAGAGAAAATGTACTTTGTCTATGATAAAGAAATGTTAGCAGTCATGCATGCCCTAACAAAGTTTAGTCAATATCTAATATGTGGGAGATTTTTGGTAAAAATTGACCATAATAGCTTGAGATTCTTCCCAAATCTAAAGGACTTAAATGACAAACAACAAAAATGGGCAAGCAAACTACAAACATACGACTTTGACATTGAATATATGAAGGAGAGGAACAATGTTGTAGCAGACACCCTTTCACAAAGACCTTACTGAACTCCATGACAACGATCTCTACAGAATGGAAGACATCTTTACTGATAGAATATGCTAAGGACACGTTTGCAAGAAACCTTATATAAGGGAAGACACAAGATGATAGGTATCAAGTTGCGGATGACCTCATTCTTCACAAGGGTATGATATACATCACCCCAGGATTGAAGATGAAGAAAGAGATCTTGAATATGACAACCCTCTATCCGGACACTAGGGATACTTAAAGACTTATAAACAAATAAGGGAAAGGCTCTCATGGAAAGGCCTAAAAGGAGATGTACTCAAGCACACTAGGGAGTGCATGATGTGTCAAAGGAACAAGGAAGAACATAAATATCCAGTAGGACTTCTTCAACCCCCACCCATACCCAACCAAAAGTGGGAGAGCATATCCATGGACTTTATAACATGGTTACCAAAGTTACAAGGCAAAGGCTGCATCTGTGTGGTAGTAGGCTGATTTACCAAATATGCCCACTTCGTGGCTATATCAATGGACCTTTGAGCTTCTCAAGTGGCCAATGTTTTCTTCAAAGAAATCTTCAAACTCCATGGTCTACGTTGGGACATTGTGAGAAATAGAGGCAACTGCTTCCTTAGCCTATTTTGGCAAGAACTATTCAGATTGATAGGGACGAAGTACACCCCTATCACTAGCTATCACCTGTAAAAAGATTGCCAAATTAAGATTGTCAATAAATGCTAGAAGGATATTTGAGGAACTATGTCACCGGGCAGCAAAATGGTTGGATCAAACGGCTACAGTTGGGAGAATAGTGCTACAATACCACTCACCATATGTCTAATAGGGATGAGTCCCTTTCGAGCATTGTACGGGTATGAGGTCATATCCTTTGGAGACTTGATCCACCGAGAAAGTGGTGTGCCAGAGACTTCATACAACAAAATGTGGATATCATTAATTCACTCAGAGATAACTTAAACCAAGCACAAAATCAATAGAAAGTGTATGCGGATAGCAAATGAGCAGAACATACATTCAAGGTTGGGGATTTTGTCTTTCTAAGGCCGCAACTGTATAAACAATCATCCATAAAGGTAAGTGGGGTTGAGAAACTTAAGCCCAGATTCTATGGGCCATACAAAATCTTGAGGAGGGTAGAAGAAGTTTTTGATTAAGATAAAAACAGGTTTTGAAGGGACCCGAAACCCTTTACAAAATCAAAGCATTAAGATAAGTTATAAGGCTTTGACAAAAAACCCAACTGTGACCAACAACCACCTATGAAAAAAGTTGGCACAAATAGAGAAAAAGCCAACACAACACAAAAAACCAGCAAAGACCAGCAACCAACAAACACAAAAAACCAGCAAAGAGCAAAATTAAGCAAATTTTTTGAGAAGCTCAGCAACTTCCAGCTCCAGCAGGTCCATCCTTTCAGCAACACTCTTCAGGTCTTCAACGTCTTTGTTGCTCGAGTGCTTTCTTGTGCTAGCACGGGTCCTCTTCCCTGGTCCAGAAGCCTCATTAGGTCCAACAACCTTCTCCCCTTCCACTTCCAGAATGACATTTTCCTGATTAATCTGCTCAAGCTTCCCACAAGGATTCTAAGGTGTTGAGTGGAGGCCTTGAGAATGTTATAGCTCTGCTCCCCAATTTTCATGGCGGACTCAAGATTTGAAATTCTAGTATCAAATTCTTCAATTTTTTTGTCAAATTCCGCGACCATGGCTTCAACATCACTCACAACATTGGTGAGGTATTTAACATTCTTAGAAAAGGAACTATTCTTTCCCACACCAAGCTTCTCCGGAAAATCCAACTTGTTAGTGAATGCCCTTTGCTTGGTCTTGATATCTTTAACTTCCTGGAAGGCCCATTTAATGATCCTGTAAAAGTCCAGGGCACCATCTTTGGCGGTTTGCAGGACATCAATGGGCGCATCAGAGCTGTAATTTTCCAGATCCGTAAACTCCACACCCCCCCTAGCATCTTTCCCACCCGCAACAAACTCTTCACCAACCGAAGGATTAGTAATGTCCTCTTCAAAAGCTTTTCCAGTATCAAAAACAGGGGAGATGGAATTCACAGTGAGAGGAGTAAAACCCTCCGCAATATGTTGACCCTTACTGGTCTCCCCAACACACTTCATAGTGCCAATCTTCCTCTTCTTATCCAAGGGTTTAGGCTCTGTAAGCCTTCCTCATTATCCTTAGTGTCATTTTTCTCCGTCTCTGTAGTTTTGCCAGCATGAGAGATGGCATCCTTTAAACTCACAACTTTTTTCTTACCAATAGTTAGAGAAGGGGAAATGTCCTTCTCCCCACTCTCATCAGTCTGCATTCCCTCATCCTCCTCAAACACAATAGTGTTAGGAGTGCCAGTAACTTTCTTCTTAAGGGAGGTCTTAAGCTTTTTGCCCGGAGGACTAGGGATTTCCTCAACATCCTCCTTAGAATGAGTTTCCCACCTGCTCTCAAACCCTTCAAAGTCCTCACTCCTCCTTGCCTTCCACCTCCACAACTTGGATTTGCTTAATAGGGGTTTTAGACGCCTTAGCCCTAAAGTGCTTATAAATTAATAAAATAAGCCCTTGGGGAAGAATCTGATTGCTGGGATTCTTCTTGTGGCTATTGATGCTAGCACTAAGGGAGGAGAGTAAAAAATAAGGGAAAGACACCCGAATTTTGTACCTAAAATGATTCAGCAGAACAAAATGATAATCATGGACCCTAGTGTATCTACCATCAACTGTAAAATATTCCATAATTGACATTAACTCTTCCCTCCATAACAGCTTAATTTGCTTGGGAATGAAGAAAGTATTGTTACCTTTGACCAAAGCCTCTCTTTCCTGCTCTATCTTAGGGAAGGAGGGTAGGAGAAGTTACTTATGAATTGGAGTTACCCATAAATAGAAAAATTCACAACATATTCCACCTTTCTCGCCTCAAGAAAGTAATAGGGCAACACGTCACCCCATGTCTAGAGTTGCCACCATTAGATGATGAAGGCAAGTTAATTTTAGAGCCGGAGATCATTCTTAATGTGAGAGAAAAGAGATTAAGGAACAAAACCATTGAGGACTACCTAGTCAAATGGAAGGATCTACCTATGGAAGACACAACTTGGGAAGGAGCAAAAATATTCGAACATCCCAACCTTAATTGCCTGAGGACAAGCAAAATTTGAGAGGGGAGGACTGTCATATCCCCAGCATAAAATGTATAAATACCAGAAATTCGTCTCATCCATGAGACACCACGATTTTCTAAAAGATCTGATCGATAAATTGCTATATCAAAAATCAATAAATCTGCAACCTGCAGAGATGTGGAAGAAGGAACAGATTGCTAAGGAAATCAAATAAGCAGCGATTATATTTGTCATGCCCTGATCAGAAACGGGAAAACTAGCAAAGAGCAGTGAATAAAATGATGCTCGTGAAGGCAGCAATCAAAAGGCATAGACAGCGATCAAGGGGACAATAACCTATCAGCATATTTACTAATTAAAGTGTTGATAAGATAACCAAGCATTAAGTTAGCAAAAATGAAGAGGTGTGATTATGAAGGAAATAATTAATTTACAAGGGTTGTCTCTCAAGGGACATCACTCTCTCTCCCAAGAGGGAAATAAGATATAAGAGGAGAAGGGCCACAATGTAGAAGGGCATTACCCATGAGAACAGAACACAAGAAACAGCAGACTTATTATTCAGTGAAGGAGGCAGCAGAAGTATATAATTTTAGCAGCAGATATCATCACCGGACAGCAATATTGCCTACCAGCAGATTGAGTTGTAGTAATACTTTCAGACGCTATGGTATGAATGAATAATTACGCATACTTGATTAGATGTGAATATCAATATGTTTTTCAGACTTTATATATATATATATATAGAGAGAGAGAGAGAGAGAGATGCAATATAAATGTATATTTTTGGCAATATCATACACCTACAATAATCAACCATATTAGGGAAGGAAAGTAAGTGCAAGGAGGGGGAACATAGAGGCCTCAATAGGTACACCTCGTGAGATTGGTTAAAGACTACATGAGGCCAAGGGGGATAGAGATTCCGCTCTTGGGCCTAGGTTCGAGTTAAGGGCACCCTTTTGCAATCTTCCCTACGAGCCTATATGGGTTAGTTATTGAAGTAAGTAGGAAGGGATTCTCAATCATAAGAGAGAAAAGGATAGTGTGATGGAGGGAAACAATGTAGAGGCTCTGCTAGGTACGCCGTCTCATGAGCATGGTTACAACCACATGAGACCAAGGGGGACAGAGTTTTTGCTTGTGGACTTAGGGCCATGGATAATTAGGTCCCCTTATTATGTCTTTCCTATCTCAGCCCTCATTAGGGACTGAGCCCATGAGAATTATGTGCTATAAGTTTTTTTTCTTTCTTAACCCTAAAAATGGATGTATTGCATGTATTATGATTATATTATTATCTAATTTGGTTGCAGGTTCCAAGGCAGGCTAATCTCATCTTATTCCTAGGTTAGGCTTATATCTCTAACTATATTGTGTTCCTTGTTTCATTTGGATTTTGTGAATTTAGAGCAGATTCCAAGGCAATCCAGGAAAAGGACTATGAAAATGCCCAAACATCACTTATAAACTAAAATTGTGCAGATAAATCTGTTATATTCCTAACTGTAATTTGAAGCTTGACATTAATCTGAGTTGATAGCATAAGAACTTGTTTTATATCTGAAGATTGAAAAATGAAATTTCTGCATGGGATCCACAGTAGCTGAACAGTAAAGGAAATGCTCTAGAGTAGTGAAAATAAGCTAAACATAATTTTTTTTCTATGCTGCATGGGTACTCGTACCCACACCCCTGGGACGCATACCGGGTACTAGTACACGTACCCAAGTATCAGGCACTTAGTGGGTACTCAACGGGTACTCAATGGAGAGCATAATAGCTAAGGACCTTGATTAAGATTTCTGATTTTTTTTTTCGGTTTTTTGTTTGTGTATCAGCTTGCTGTTTATCAAGCTTAATTCAATACGTAATTAGTTTGAAACTTTGATACAATACTGATTTACAGTAAACTTTATCACTATTCAAGTCAGAAGTTTATCATTTGCAATATGTCATTGTTATATGATTTATGATCTTCTTCTTCATGTTTAAAGTTTGCCTTCTCTGTTATGCATCTAAACATTTATCATATATTATTATTACAAACATATTGCAAATCTGAAACTGAAAACAATACATTACATCTGCAAACTTTATCACTGTTCTTGTTTTGAAAACTCATTGTCATGACTCATATTTTCAGATTTTCTATAAAATATTAAATTATATTTTAAAAAAAATTTGACGTACCCAAGTACCCCTGTCCCCTATTTGAAAAATAACCGCACCCATACTCGTACCTGTACCCTAAATACCCAAGCACCCCTGTCCCCATGCAACCTTGCTTTTTTGCATTCCCTAAAGCAGTTTCAAACAGTGCTCAAATTAATTAAAATTGGAAGGTATGGATGCGAAGGCTGAAATTTCCAAGGGAAGTAAGATTGTGGTGCCTGACTAAGAAGAAGAGTCTCTGACAACTTGCAGCACTGGTTTGTCAAAAATATCCCAAAAACCTTGGTACTAGTTTGTTAACATTTCTATTCTCAAATTAGGGGTGAATAATAGAACATTTTCAATAACAGTTCTAACAAAGTTAAGGATAGGAAAAACTATTTTGGAAAAGATTTCTATTATACTAGACTAGAGAGATGAGAAAATAAATTAAGAATATTAATTTAGTTGAAAATACTTCGTTTGAGAAAATATTGTGTTTCAAGAGAAATATTGTTCATACAACCGAGGCAAATTATTCAAATCATAGTGTGAGAGTCAGACTTGGTGAATATTTGCAAGCTGTTCTCAGATTCAGACTCAGACTTGGTGGAATAGCTTAGCCAAAACTTGGCAATTAAAAAAACTATATTAAATATGTTTTTCTTTTGAATGGTTTAACTTTATTTTGATAATTTCAAGTTGGTTTTCTAAATTTCAGACAGAACCAAGTCTTACAGTCAAGACTTGCAAGCCTCAGCTGTCAGACTTGCCAAGTCTGTGAGTCAAGGCTGCAGACTTGCTGAGCCTGACTCAAATTTGGATCTGAGTCCTTGTGAGACTTGCCAAATCGTAACACACTGAAATTTCAACTTCAGGCTAGGGATCTGCTCATTACATTTTCCATTCTCGGTATCATTTGATGGAATAATGCATAATCATCAGGTGACAGCATTTTCCCCATCCCACTAAAGATGGGGCATGGACAGAACTTGGTATGTGCATTTTGGTGTTAACTGGTTTAGTCCTGCCTGAAAAAAAAAGAGTCAGTATAAGAAAGAAATTGTAGAATGTGGTTCACGCAGGAAAATTCCGTAAAATGAACAATGCACATCTCTTTGTCAAAAATGCTTCTAGGGAGAAATAAAGATTTTGGCGATCTCCCTTATTTGGTCCTGGAAGGAGTTGCACAAAGCACATCAAAGTGTTATGTTCTAGTAAATGCAACAGTAGATTTAAACTTTTTATATAATTTCATTTTGTAATATTTGGGGTCTGTTGCTGGGGGTCAAGTGGATCAGGTTGGGAACAAGTAAAGTGTGTAAGGGATAGCTGTTTGTTGCTGTTATTCTGTTAAGAAAATATGTCAATCACATATCCCAGTGCTTTATTTTGCACATACCAGTTAAGACCTTTGAACCTTTCAATATTTTGAAGTTGGTAACGAGCCTGGTAATCTGATTTAGTTGTTCAAGCTAAAAATTTCCTCTGAATATGGTATGTTTTGTACCTATCAGGTGTGAGTATTTGTGATGCCAGAACCGAGATATTTTCCATACCATTTGATTCATCCTCAAAGGAGTTTCTGAGTTTTACGCTTTCAGTATTGAGTTCAATTTGTAGATTTCAGAAGTTGAGTTTTGTTCTTTCTGGTCTAACATATGTAATGCTGGAAGAGAAGCTACTATCAGCAGAAATTGATAAATACTTTTTGCAGTACTTTCACTTAGAAATCTCTATTATCTTCTTTACATGAAATAATTATTTTCTTAGATTACAGATACACCAGTTATAAATTTGTAATCTTTACTAGTAAACTTAAGTTTTTTAATTTATTGATTACAAAATATGAATTATTCGACTGACTTGACTAACAATTTACAGATGTCATTTTGCGCCATAGCAGCTTCTTGTCATGCATGCTTCAGATCACACTCTCTTGTTAAGCAGCTTCAGCATAACCGAGCCCAACTTCTAAGGAAGATCCCTCAATCCTCTGTTCTGCATATGAGATCAATCCAGACATGATAACTCACAGTATATGTGAGTTCAGTGGCCTTCCCTGGAGCACTTCAGGTTCTTTCTACTTAACTATAAATGGCAGGATAAGCTTCTTTACGAATGCTAGAGTGGCATGAAGAGAGGAAAATGTACCAACCTAGAGAGATTGCCTTTTTTATGCAGGATTCTGGAATCCCCACAAGATAGTTTAGCTGGCTGCATGTGCTAGTGCTGGCATATTGGAAGGGAAGATTTTTGCTTCCACGTACAAAGAATGGCCACTACACTGACTCTTCTCTTTTGAGAAAATTAATGATGATGCCAATGTGTGGCAAAAGCATGAGCTCAGTCAACTTTTATCTGTGCATGAACAATGAGCTTGATGTTAGTATGCATTTTTTGGCATATCCACAATATGGTAGGTTCAATGCGAGTTTTGAGAAGATTATCAGTTCAAAACAGTTTTTCTCAGCAGGAGAGTTTATGCAAAAGTTTACTCAAGTTATTGAAGGAGAGAGCCTAGAAGGTTATTTCATGAAGAGAAGGCTCTGCACCATCTGATTACTTTTGGAAGACTGACTTTATAGATTCCCCAACTGTAACAAGATAGTTGTACCATCCTCAGATTTTTAGTTTAAGAAGACAATTTCTTTGAGAGATATTCTACTTTGAAACAATTCAGAACCACTCATTATCGTCAACTTTCTCAGACAGCCAAGTATGGATAACTTTGTAGATATATATGTTTTTTCTTGAGAATTCTAACATTAAGGGGCAATGGTTTTTTTGTGCCAATGTAATCACTTACTCTTTATCTGCTTCTCTTGTTTCCCAGGAACAACATTACTTAAATGACTGCAAATATATTCTCAGAATCTATACTACTATTCCAAAATAAATCTTTGTGCATTTTCCACTAACTTTTTGGTGTTTTGCCCTTTCCTCAGTTTTTTCCTTTGGGATGGAGCCTAGACCTGCATAGTATTTTGTGGACAAATGAACAATTATTTTCATTACTGCCAGATGTTTTTGTCTGAAGAATTTCGCCTGCATTTAGTTGCAAATGTGAATTTCTTTTCTTCAAAGGAATGTCATTCCTTTTCAAATCCTCACTCTTGATTCACTTTGTTTTCCATTATTTGCATCCTTACTAAACATAAAATTGATCTCTAACTAATAATAATTTTCAAGGGCTTTGTAGTTCTTAAAATTGACATTTCTGTAACTTCATGCTTAACTAGGCAAAATCTCCTTATGGTCATGTCCGTTCCCGAATGAAGCTGTGTTCTCTAACAGTATCCTTTGCTCCACGAGAACTACATGGTGGCTTGTTTTGTGGAGTAAAGGGTTAAATAAAGTAGAAGCCATGTGACAATGACATTATGTAATAGTTTACAAGATCGTATCCAAAATCATTGTTAGTGGACTTGAATTGATTCTTCGTGTCTTCACAGATTCATGTATATATTTCATAATTTCAAATGTGTATAGTTCCACTGTGGATTGATCTAGAACAAGAAGAACAACTAGAGAAAGATGAAATTGAAGTTTTGGCAAAATAAATTACAAAATAATCTATAAGATCATTTCTCTCGACGATGAGAGAAACTTGTCTTAACTTATCGAACTCTTTTATCAAATCATAATGGGGAAAATATATAATTGCTTGAGGACAAGCAATTTTGGGGAAGGGTGGACTCTGATGTCCCCTTTCAAATAAGAATTTAATAAATAATAATATTAAAATATTAAATTAATAATAATGCAAATAAAGACGATATAGGATTAAATAAGTTTTGATTAAATATTTAAACTTCTTATTAAAAGAAACAGGCACGATATAAGAAATCATCACTAGTCATTATCAATATTCTAAAATTCTTTTAATTGTTATCGTATCTATCAAAAGATTAGTAATGTTGTTACCTTCGTTAAATTAATATCTTTATTAGAAAATGGAATTATTATTTATTATTAACGATTAAACAATGTTCACATTTTAATTAAATAAATATTATTAAAAATATTATAGTTAATAATAATAATCAATCAAAGTTATATATATATAATTGTCATTTGAATAAATTAAATATTATTAATAATATATGTTAATAATAATAAATATTATAATATACTTATAATTTGTTTTTGATTAAGGTAACTACAGGGTTTGAAGGGGCCCTGAAACCCTGTACAAAAGTCACAAAAGATATTCAATAAAGCCCTCTAAACAAAATGGGTCAAGACCGCAGTGAGGGTTTTACAATAGGTACCCACAACCTAGGAAGAACAATGCATGAAACAACCTTCATGCAAACCCAAGCTAAAGACAAATCCAAGACTAGGATTTACCTTTAGCACCCTTCTGATGGGAACGAAGAGTCATATAAAAAAAAGAGGACATCTTGAATTTTTTTCCTTTAACAGTAATCCAACCTCTTTCAACTCTAGTCGCCTCATCCTGCCAACGCGGAGGATTGTCAACCACACCAGAATGATCAAAGCTACTAGCAGGGGTAGCCAAAATGCCAGTAGAATCACCAGGAGAAACAACCACAAAACCATTAACTGCCACCACCCCCGCATCACCAGGGGATACTAGAGACACAACAACCCCCACCAAACCAGGTGACGGAACCATCGGGGAGGCTATCACTGGAGAACACTCATGAACCACAACCAAACCAGCAAGAGGAGGGACCTTCGCAGCCACCTAGGAAAAACTTTTCGGCGAGACATGCTTGTTTTTCACCACAGTGTTGAGCAGAAGCACCGCTCCACCAAGAAGCTTTAGTTTTCTTTTTACCCATTCCACATTGAGCAACCAAATGCCCTGTTTTAAAACACCTTCTGCATCTGAAGGGAATCCCTTCATAATCCAGAGACTGATTCCATTTTCCTTTAGAGGAGTTGATCACTATCTACGCAGGAAGACCCTTAGAGGGATCAATATCCACGAGAATGCGAGCATAAGTAGAGTGGAGAATGTCAGAAGAATCACCTTCCACCAATAAAAATTCCCTAAGAGCATTACCAATCCCCTCCAATAGAGAGTCGATCCATAAATGCAGGGGAAGATTAGGAAGACAGACCCATATAGGAAACCTGACAAAGGAATCCGAGATAGAGTTAAAATGGATATGCCAGGGCTTAACCATGAGCATAAAACGATCCTCCCAGCTGAAAAAATATTCAAACAACTTATTTTTGTCCAAAACATCTTCAAATTTTGCTATAAAAAACTCCTTAGCCAATGGAAAGATGTGCACCGTATCCACAAGGATAGACTCCCAATGACTAGAGATCCATTCATGAAGCTTCGGGAGGCTAGGCCAAAAACCTCTGAACCTGCAAATCAAGGCATGAGAAGAAAACACAGAAACATTGTGGTCTATTTCCTCCTCCACATCCACATCCACCTTAATGGAGATTGGATTAGAAGCAAGAACATGCCCATGGTTTGCTCCCAGCTTCAACACAACATCTGCCCTAGCAGCAGAGGAGGGCTCCGCAAACACCACACGAGGGCCCATAACCCCACCCTTCATAATAGAATCAGAGGCCGAATCCCCTGAATCCCGCACAAAAGCGTCATCCGCCCTCCCCACACCAGGCACCGCATGTGCTGCACCACCACAGGAAGGCCGAGGACCAACCGCATCGGCAGAGGCTACTGCGGTGACAACAACAACGACGATAGGAGGAGCCCGAGCACCATCATAAAGGGCAACATCAACCGCAACAAATGCCCTAATCGCTGCAGCGGCGGGAGACATATCAGACAAATTGTATACTTATAATTTGTTAAAGACAAGTGGCAGTTTATTTAACTACCGAACACTAATTGCAGTCGCTCCTTAGGAGATGCGACTGAGTCGCAGCCTTAGGGATGCGACCAGTCGCACCCCCTAAGGGGGCGACTTATGTGGAGGGGACGTGACTCCCCCTCCCACATACTTATATAAAAGGGGGTCGATGAAAATAAAAAGGGGACATAAGGAAAAAAGGAAAAATAAGACCAACG
>MU226323.1:202531-212882 GCA_018584345.1 Thuja plicata
ATATATATATATATATATATATATATATATATATATATATATATATTTGGGATATATCTATTATGTGAATTTTTTAAATTAATGTATTCTTGTATAATTATGAATCTCTCATGAATAAACTTTAAATTGATTTTATACTAATGTTGTGCATTTATGTTATTGGATATCATATAGAATGAATCTTATATTCATTAGAGATGAGATTCCTAAAATGATGATATTGGATACCATATAGAATGAATCTTATATTCATTAGAGATGGGATTCCTATATTTGGAGAGGGCTAGAGGAAATTGTTATAGTTTCCTTAGTCTTGGGATATGTGCCCTAAAATGGTGATACTTGATACCATATAGCATGAATCTTATATTCATTAGAGATGGGATTCCTATATCTAGAGGGGGCTAGAGGAAATTGTTATAGTTTCCCTAGTCTCGGGGTATGTGCACTAAATGATGATACTGGATACCATATAGAATGAATCTTATATTCATTAGAGATGGGATTCCTATATCTGGAGGAGGCTAGAAGAAATTGTTATAGTTTCCCTAGTCTCAAAGTTGTTGTAATCTCACGTAGGCAGTATATATACTGATAGTCAGTCATATGCATATGCGTAGGCTTGGATAACGTCTATCGTTTCCAAGAGATCTTAGGAGCAATGCTCCATGGGAAGACGTGCCAATAGCCGGTTGCTTAGAGTGGATCTTATATCCCTCAAGCCGAGGATCGGGAATTCTATGAACCCTGACCCAGAGGCAGCTCCTAGGGTCAAATCCCCTTACTAACTTAGAATAAAGTATGAGTCATAAATATTATGTAATATTTTCTACTAACGTCGGTCTTGCAGGAAATTACATAAGGAGAATAAGAAGGGACATTACAGCGGTATCAGAGCATGATCTTGCCATCCTGTAGGGTAAATGATAAATAAAGGATAAATTTAGGGAATAAAAAAGAATGACACTGTGTGTAGGGAGTGTATACTTCGTGTATGTTAAGTGTGCATAGTTCGTGTCTTCACATATTCATGCACATATTTCATAATTTCAAATGTGTATAGTTCTTCTGTGGATTGATCTAGAACAAGAAGAACTAGAGAAAGATGAAATTGAAGTTTTGGCAAAATAAATTACAGAATAGTCTATAAGATCATTTCTCTCGATGATGAGAGAAACTTGTCTTAACTTATCGAACTCTTTTATCAAATCATAATGGGGAAAATATATAATTGCTTGAGGACAAGCAATTTTGGGGAAGGGTGGACTGTGATGTCCCTTTTCAAATAAGAATTTAATAAATAATAATATTAAAATATTAAATTAATAAGAATGCAAATAAAGAGGATAGAGGATTAAATAAGTTTTGATTAAAGATTTAAACTTATTATTAAAAGAAACAAGCACGATATAAGAAAATGTCACCAGTCATTATCAATATTCTAAAATTCTTATAATTGTTATCATATCTATCAAAAGATTAGTAATGTTGTTACCTTCGTTAAATTAATATCCTTATTAGGAAAATGAAATTATTATTTATTAATAATGATTAAACAATGTTGACATTTTAATTAATTAAGTATTATTATTAATATTATAAATATTATAGTTGTTAATAATAATAATCAATTAAAATTATATATATATATATATATATATATATATATATATATATAATTGTCATTTGAATAAATTAAATATTAATAATAATATTTTATTATTAATAATATAGTCATGTAAATAATAACAAATATTATAATATACTTATTATTTGTTAAAGACAAGTGGCGATTTATTTAACTGCCGAACACTAATTGCAGTCGCTCCTTAGGAGATGCGACTGAGTCGCAGCCTTAGGGCTGTGACCAGTCACACTCCCTAAGGGGGGCGACTTATGTGGAGGGGACGTGACTCCCCCTCCCACAAACTTATATAAAAGGGGGTCGATGAAAATAAAAAGGGGACATAAGGAAAACAAAAAAAGGAAAAAAAAAACTAGCAAAGGGAAAGTAAACAAAGACAGATTTAAAGTGTTAAGATAGTCGACAGTCGACAGTCGACAGGGATCGACTTATTGGTATGGAATTTTTTCTTCATCAAAATATAGTTGGGATATATCTATTATGTGAATTTTTAAATTAATGTATTCTTGTATAATTATGAATCTCCCATGGAAAAACTTTAAATTGATTTTATACTAATGTTGTGCATTATGTTATTAGATACCATATAGAATGAATCTTATATTCATTAGAGATGAGATTCCTATATCTAGAGGGGACCAAAGGAAATTGTTATAGTTTCCCTAGTCTCGGGGTATGTGCCCTAAAATGATGATACTGGATACCATATAGAATGAATCTTATATTCATTAGAGATGGGATTCCTATATCTGGAGGGGGCTAGAGGAAATTGTTATAGTTTCCCTAGTCTCGGGGTATGTGCCCTAAAATGATGATACTAGTGTGTATATGAATTTTATACCTTCATGAGATTAGTATCATATCAATCAATTCAACAAAGATTTAACAAGATTAGCTAATTTGAATTGAAATTAACAATTGAGCATCTCATGGCTCTCTAATTAAGAAAGAAAACAACATGCTCTCAGCATAAGCATCCATAATGATAGTTCTAAAATGAGAATTGATAAAGATTTATGCTTATTTAACTCCAATTGCTCACTAAAATGCAAATCCTAACATGTAATTGCTATGAACTCAAATGGTATTTGCCTATAGTGATGATGCTTTGCTTCATGAGTGTGTTATCTTTTAATGCAGAAAAATGGATTCTATTTAAAGGATTTTCCAAGGGTAGGGGTAGAGTTGATTAAACCATGATTAGGGTTAGGTTGAGTCAATTGTCTCAAAGGTTAAGACAATTTAAATGGTGGTTTCAAATAAAGGGACAATTTGAGTGGTCAGGATGCAACTCCAAGATGTGTGATGGGAGGATTAATTTGACTTGATCCATGTGAGCTCCCATTCTCAATCCTCATTGGTTGATCAATTTTATCCCATGTGATGGATGAGAAAATATAGGGATTTAATAAAATGTTTTAATTAATTTTTTTTAGCCACGTGCACCCTTGAAAGGGTTGGATTTAAATTGATTTTAACTATGCAATTAAATGATTAATCTCAATTGAATAATTAATTTGATTAATTTGATTTAATTAATCCAAAGGCTTTTAATAATTCAATTAATTCATGATTTGATTGATTTGAATTGATTTAAATTAATTTTGCTCACTTTATGCCTGATTGATTATGCTTGACCAAAATTAGTTGTCTACAACTGGATACCATATAGAATGAATCTTATATTCATTAGAGATGAGATTCCTATATCTGGAGGGGGCTAGTGGAAATTGTTATAGTTTCTCTTGTCTCGAGGTTGTTATAATCTCATGTAGGCAGTATATATACTGATAACCAATCATATGCATATGCGTAGGCTTGGATAATGTCTATCATTTTAAAGAGATCTTAGGAGCAGTGCTCTATGGGAAGACATGTCGATAGCCTGGTTGCTTAGAGTGGATCTTATATCCCTCAAGGCGAGAATTGAGAATTTTGTGAAGCCCGACCTAGAGGCAGCTCCTAGGGTCAAACCCCCTTGCTAACTTAGAATAAAGTATGAGTCATATAAATATCATGTAATATTTTCTACTAATGTCGGTTTTGCAGGAAATTACATAAGGAGAATAAGAAGGGACATTACATCTTTCACAACTATTTTTTCATGAGGAAATGTTTCTGTCAAAGCTAGGAGCTCTAGAAATTATAAATTCACACAAGACTTCAAGGTAACCAAATCGGTTTGTCAAATTACAACTGAAATGGGAAGTTGTGCTTGCATTCATCCACTGTACAGATTTTTGAAAAATTCACCAATTGGGAATGGAATTTCCACTTTACAACAATTTCCCTTTGAATTCATTCTCCCCCCTTAGAAACTTTTCCGATGCCAGATAGCTATACCGTATCTTCTTATCTGAATCTCTTCATTCTTATGGTTGAGGCATTATGTAGGGCACTTATAGTAGCTAAAGCTGCTCATAGAATGAGGATTACCAACAAAATTCACTACATGGACATTTATTATTTATGTTTTTTGAGATGTCCCTTTCCTAGTTTGTCCTCAATTTTTCCCTAGAAATCACAATGACAACAAATTAGGATTGGGGTTACATCTTACCAAGTAAAATCCCTTTTTAAATGGTGATCTTGGATATCTTGTAATCATAATATAAGAAATACACATACAGACACACATATCTATTATTAGGGTTAGCCCATAACACATGATATTCATATACAATATGTAGTATCATTTCAACACATTAGAGAAGAAGCATGATGGGTCCACCCAAAGCCATCTCACACTAAGCCCAAGAGTGGAACTTTGGCCTTCTTGGCCACAGTTACAGGAAACATGGACACCCATCCAGGGTCCCTTCCTAGTGGGGTGCTTGTATCCACTTTCTCTGTCCATGCTTCATCTTCCAAGTTTTAATAGCCATAATTATAGAGTTGGAGAAGAGATCGTATTGGAGGTTCCTTGATTGTCCTATCAAAGCCTAAGAGTGACGCTTTGGCCCTCTTGGCCTGGTGGTAGGCAACATGGACATCCAATGGAGGTTCCCACCTATATGGAAATCCTTGTGATTCCTCTTTTCCTTACACTTCCTTCCTTCTATAATGATGGAAATTTACAAAAAAATCATTGATACATGCATTCTATATCAAATCATAAATAAATAAAGATAACGGATTGACAAAAAATGCATAGGCAATGATAATACCACAAGAATGACTATTAGAATACTAAATGCTGAAATGACAGTGCTAAAATATCAGGGGGTATTCCTGTGATTGCTTTGGTCCTGATAATTGAATGGGTACGACTGCTGAAGAATGTTGATGGTCTTTTCTTCCCTTCAATACTGTTGCATGTACTTTGAATGCTGTTAAGACAACTCTTATCTATATTTCCTTTTCTTCCTTCCGATTGATGCTGCTGATTGTATTCAAATCGATGTAAATATGAATTGTTGTTTGTATTTTGTTGCTTGCCTGATTAGGTTGATATGCTCTTGTATCTTATTCTCCTTTATATCTCCTCTTTGCAATGGTCACAACCTTTCACAATTTCCACCCTTTGGAAGAGTCACAACCTTTCATAATTACCACCTTTTGGAAGAGTCAAAATCCTTTGCAACTTTTTCCTTTTGAACGAGTCACTTCATAATTTATTCTCCATTATTTTTTTCTTGATTCACACCTTCAAACTTTGTCTTCTCTTTATACTTATCCTTTAAGTGTACATATACTTCTTGATTTGCATCAACATATTCCTCTATATTACATTTACATCTCTTTTACATCTGCATATTTCCCACTTTTACATCTACATATACACCTCTTCAATATCTGCATATACATTTTTCTTATATTCGCATATATTCCTCTTCTATATCCACATATACTCTCTTACACTTCTGCTATAAACTCTTCTTATAATTATGCCTTCAACCTTTGTTTGATATCTTTCCTCTTTATCTTCTCATTCATATATCTGCTAATGTAAGTCTCATATCAACTCTTGCTCCTTCAAATGCACTCTACTTCTTTGTATATCTACTCAAGAGTCGCGTCTCATCCACTTTTGTAATTTCTCTTTAACTAATATTTATTGTCTTTATGTCTAATTCATGTTTATTTCTGATATCAGTTAGAGATTGTATTGAAGCTTAAGGATTTGTAGGTTACTACAACTTTTAAATGTTTGAGCATGTATTTGTTGCAAGTTGTTGGTAAAGTTGTGTCGAGTTTGTTCTCAGGTAGGTATTGGATATTAAATAGATTGTGTTTAGATAAAGGATTATTTTATAGTTCATTAGATAAAACACTTAGTTTTGTATGTGAAATCTATCATATTGATGGAACATATCAATTGGAATAGTTGACTCTTCTATATCATAATAGACAAAAAAAAAAAAACATATGTGCAACCTTCATTTTGTTGTGGATATTTTTTTATATAGAGTATGTGCAAGGTGAATGACAGATTATTAGTAAAACTCATTAACCTCTATAAGAACTCCTAATTGTCAGAAATTCACAAGGATATTAAAATAAGGAACTAAGGAACATTTTACCGGATGACAATCTAGTCTTAAGATTGGAAGACAAATTTTTTTGTGATGAGGATAGGGGAAAGGACCTATGTTCCTATAATTGTTATAGCACTTGTTGATTTAATACCAATATTTTTTTGCAATATTGCACCAATAGTTGTGACTTTAAAGTTGTTAGTGTTAATTATGACTACCCATAATTGAATAAAATGTATTCCTTAGATCTAAAATGTAACAAATCATGTGATGCCACATTATAGCACCAATAAAATAGAAGAAGAAGAAGACAAAAATAATAATTTTAATGTCCATGAGGCTAAACATAGCTTATGGGTCATCTTGCCAAATTAAGCCAACTTCAATAACTTGGTTATTTTCTTATGCAAGTTGAGCACTCCCAACTTCTCAATGTACTCCTCACTGAATAAGTTATGCCAAGAGCTATCAAATAAAACATTCACAAATTTGTTCATGTTGTCCTTGAATGCATCACATTCTACAATAAAATGTTGTTCAATTTCCACATTCCCAAAATTCCAAAAGGTAAAAACTCTCTCTTCCCAAGCCTCTTTTGGCCTCTTCCAATGCCCAGTCTCACAACGAAGTTGATGAGAGTTGGTTCTCAGGTGGGCAATACGAATTTTATCTCTCCATGGAATGTTGGCCCCTATGTACACTTTTTGAAGTTGATTACACGTGGGATTGAATTCATTGCTATAATATTTTTTCTTCCTTCCAAGCTCATCTCCCCAATTTCTCTTGTAGAATTTATCCACAACGAAGACCTTTATTTCTTTGTTATTTGTGGGGCACATATTGAAATGGATATTCTATTTACTCATCCACTTGATATTTTTATTTTTGCCTGAGTTCACAAGTACTTGCCTTACTTTGTTTTTGTGCCTTTATAGATACGTTGGCAAAAAAACATACTGATGTGGTCATATTTGATGTTGTGCAGGCTCAGGTGATTTGCCAAATAAAATACTATAAAAAATTGATAGCAATTTAAAAATTCTATATAAGATCTTGAGAAGCACAAACTCAAAATACTCAACTAGTAGATCCTCTCTCCTATAACATATAAAATACTAAGAAAAACATAAATGTTATACCCAATTTGTAAATTAATCTCACTTGTGGGGGATATTTCTTTTTCCCTTTGGTCTATCTTAAATACTTTATGTTATGGCAGGTTCGCAACTTAGCAACTTACCTTTCAGATTGTTTTGTTGGATCTCTGGTGAGTCAATTCCTGTGGGACGCGGCTAAAGTCTAGACAAAATGTACTTTTGAAAACGCAGAGAACATCACATCTAGACAAAATGTACTTTTGTAAACGTAGAGAACATCACGGATTTTTGCAAAAATTTCAGCATTTATTCTTCATAATCTGCATCCCCTATGATGTAAATCCACAAACACTATGTTTTCGACATTAAGAAGATTTTTAAAAAATAAATTTATTTGATATTTAGTGCATTTTGTATAGACTTTAGCAGGCACCGTTCCTATGGTGGATCCATAGCATAAAGTATTTTAGTTGTGAATGTGTTTTTTATTATATAATTTTGGTCTTTCACATCTCTCCCACCACCTCACATACGTTTTGAGTGGTTGCCGCCCTTCCACGATTCATTCAATGTCGGTGCATGTCAACCGCCCTTCATTTTGTACTCGTGATATGATATTATTGACAATCCCCACACTTTTTTATGGTGTCAACTCGCCACCCCTTTATTATGGGTCCCTTTATTATCTGCCCGGGGCCCTCATCCGTTTTTAAATCTCGGTTTAACTATAGTTATTGTAATTCAATCATATGGGTTGAACTATTTCAAATGTTGTTTATGCATTATAGTTGTGAGAAAGTGTTCAATCAATGTGAGTGTTAAATATTTTATTGAAAGAGTATATTTGATTGAAATGTGAATCTTATCAAAATAGTGACGTGGACAAGTTTGAAATCTCATTTGTTTGTTTTAAAAATAGATATGTAGAAGATTCGTTTAGCTTGTAATGTAAGGTATTATAGTTGTCATACAATATCCAATTAATGAGGAGTCAATAGTGAGTAGAAAAAGTGCATTTAATTGAAATGGGGACGTTATCAAAATAGTGATGTTTACTAGTTTCAAATTATATTTATCTATTTTAAATATCTAGATATGTAAAAAGATTCATATTATATCATATGATAAATACATGTCTTTTTATTAAGTTTACTAGTTTCAAATAATATTTATGTATTTTAAATATCTAGATATGTAAAAGATTCATATTATATCGTATGATAAATACATGTCTTTTTATTAAGTGTCAAATATATTTCATAATATAATAAGATTGAACCTTTCTAAAATAATAATTAATGTCAACCATCTTATTAAAGAGAGATTTTGTTTCATATATCAATCTTGCTAGAACTTTTATCATAACAGTACTTAAGTACTAGTTCATTTAATATATATAATACTTAAAACCATACATAATAGAGTGTGAGATTCACTAATAACAATAAGATTAACTAACAACCATGTTGAAGATATGGCAATGCTATGGAGAATTAAACTTGCCCTTATTGTTGGGGTTAAGGCCTTGGTCATAAAAGGAGATTCTTTGGTTACAATTAATGTTGTTAATATTCAGTTCAATTAAAGTTGGTCTACAACTTGAATCATGGAGGATATCCACATGCTTCTTCTTGGCTTAGATATTTTTGAAATGAAACATTCTTATAGAGAAGGGAACATGGTTGCAAAAGTGATGACGACTTTTAGTCTTGAGTTGGATGAGTTGAGATGTTGGCATGATTCTGACAATATCCACCCAATTGATAAATCTCTCATATGGGTGGAATGTAATTTAAAGCAATAGTCTTGATGGGAAGCTTGAGAACTTTATTTTGGTCTCCTGGTTTATGTGTCATCCTAACATAGTGGGAAGTGTTGCAGCTGGAGAATAAGGACAATATGTGCAGATTTAATTTTACCCTCACTTCCTCCTTGGTTAATGTAATATGGAAAACAAATATCACCATTCCCAGGGATCCTTGCTCATGCAAGAGCCTCCTTAAAAACTATGGTACAGACATTGATCACAATGGTACCTATAAGCAGAACATTTACATTTCAAACTGTTATTATTACTCGAAAGAGGCACATCCCCTTCTTAATAAGGAAGGTCAATACCCTACATTGTATTGTTGGTGTGATAGTGAAGATAGTGATAGGGGAAAGAGTAAGGAGCTAATTATGGGTGATGTAGGCGGGTCATGATATGCAAAGGAGGGGATATCGCAATTTGTGAAAGTTTATTCTAGAAAAAGATAAGAGGGGCCCTTGTATCGAATGAAAGAAAAGGAGTGCCAATCAAATATTGACAAAGGGGGAAATAACAGATTGCCCACCTATCACAAAATAGGGACCAAAGTTGTCAGTTGGGGCCCATCATTGGTGAATTCATTTGCCTAGGGTTTGATTGTGCTCCAACAACACTCTGGTGATGAACTTCACAACAATTCTACTACCCACATTTTAGATAGCTTTCAGGGACTAGGTGTTGACGGTGTGGATGTGGACGATGACCAAAGCAAGGGTTTTATGTGTCAAGGTTGTACCAAATTAACAATAGATGCTAGAGTTTTGGATGATGAGCTGCGAAAATGTAGGTCGCAAGCTGAAGATATGATGAAGGAAATGATGAGCTCTACTCACTATAGTTGGTGGTTTATGCATAGCTCCACCACTACTTGTGTTCTCTTGCAGCATAGATTCAAAGGGATGAGAGACATGGAGCCTTTTGATTTCCTCAGACGGGATTGGGAGAGAGTCACGAGGAGAGCCCTTGGTGGCCCCATCCAGGATAACTGCAACTAGTGGTGGCATCTACTTCAAAATTTTGTTTGTTGGTTGTTAGCGTATTCTTTATCAGTTATTAGTGGCTTCTCCAACTGCCTTTGGTAGTTGTATAGCCTCTGGGCCTAGTTTGTAAGGGACATCACCCTTGTTTCGTTACTTATTAATAAAAAATAATAAGATTAGCTATTAGTAGTATTGTACTATGATTTGTGTCCATATCATTTTATTCAAATGTGTGCACATGCACACACACACACACACACACACACACACACACACACACACACACACACACACACACACACACACACACACACACACACACACACACACACACACACACA
>MU226323.1:212932-230881 GCA_018584345.1 Thuja plicata
ACACACACACACACACACACACACACACACACACACACACACACACACACACACACACACACACACACACACACACACGCACACACACACACACACGCACACACACACACACACGCACGCACGCACGCACACACGCACACACACACACACACACTCTTGAATATTAGTTTAAGTATACACAAAAAAATATGTGTAGAATAAACACATATAAAATGGAATAATTTTCTTAGATGAAACGAGAATAGAAAAAGGAGAAACAAGAGATTATAATAAGGTATGAAAGCGAAACATAAGAGAAAAACTCAGAAATCAAGAAATTAATGGTCAACTTGAACAAATGGGTGACACGACTATTCAAATTATGAGACGGAGGCCACCTACTGGGGTTTCTGCCTTATTTTAATAGGAATAATTTTTAAGTTTCTAGTTTAGTCAACTAATCATTGGTCTCCTCATTTCACTAATTACTGTTAGGATAAAGAAGCACCAAGAGGGGGGGGTGAATCAGTGCAACAATATATTTAAACTTAATAAACCAAAGCCACAACTTAATTCCAAAAATAAACAAAAGTAAATTGAACAAGATAAATAGTGTCAACATCAGAACACCATGATTTATTATTGAGGAAAACCCGGTTAAGGGAAAAACCCCAGTGGGGATGATACCCACAAATATATCACTACTGCAGTAATAAGTACCCTGTTAAAGGTATAAGTACATAAGAGGGGATGCACATGCATTCAGGATTACAACCTAGAGCACACTACTCAATTACAAAACTCTGCTCTGGCCCTCAGTCGGGTTCACTGATCAAATAGATATTACAATATACAAAGGACTTACAGTCCCAAAACTAAACTGATCGGTAGCATCAATAATGCCAATATAGTTCCAATGAGGCTTGTCTCTGATCTTATTCCTATTAAATGCGATATCTAAAACATCTATGGTGTCAAAATAATTCTCGGGGAACGTTTGCAGACCAAAATCAATCATTTGTTGTGTCGAGAGTCAGTGGTACTAGTGACAACACATGTTGAAATAATCCTGGAAATCCGCCCAAAAATCCTCAAGGTGAGGGAGGTAGCCCTTGAAAGAGACGAGGATACGATTTCATCGACTCCTTCATGATGTCTTGGAGCGAGGGCACATCAAAGGATTAGTCTGGATGTTTCCTCTTGTGTGTTTCGACCAACTTGTTTGGTGAACTGGGGGCATTCTCCTCGACATCCATGGTATCCTACAAATTAGACACCTTTCCACCCTATTAGGCTCGACCCTCATTTGTGAGTGGTGTCATTAATGAAACATAAAATCTAGTAACGTTGAGAAATATATTTCAAACCTAGGCATTGATGTAATTAATTTATTTCATTTTCGCGTTCAATTGAGAATTTAATATCTATGACTCTAAACTCATTTAATCTATATATTAATTGACTCATATTTAATTGCATTTATTTAATTAGTCTAGATCATTTTATGCAAGGTAAGTCTTTAAATATACATTTTAGTGAACCTCTATGATTTATTCTTAATCCGCATTAGAGATTTTTAAAGATTTGTTTGTTCTACTCAAACATGTTATCCATATCAAGAATTTAATTATGGTTTAGATGTACCCCTATTTGTGTCCCCCTATGTTTTCCTGACTAGGGGTTGAACTTCCATGGTTTTATATCTATTTGGTCTGTTCTACCCACCCTTGGACTTTCCATCATCATGGACTCTCATAGGTCATTTTCCTTAGTTGATTTACTTGAACATATCTATGATGTTTACATTTTTGTATCTTTTGTGGGTTCTATTATTTTCCATCCTCAACGCACTCATGATATTTACATTGAATTAAGGATAAATTTTCTATGGAGGTGTTGTTTTATCATGCACTTATTCCTACCTAATTTACTGAGTTTGTTAGTACATATCATTTCCTTTAAGATTCACTTATTTGACTTATCTATGACCTTCATATTAATGATGTCTCTTCAATGGCTTTCATTTTAATGACAAGCATATATGTAGTGAGGGTTTACTTAATGAAGATGCTACATCTTTATGTGATGGATATGGATGATGCATGAGGCTTCACCTGCCAGGCAACACACTATCATGTGAGTTTATATTGGGGGATTTGATATCCCCAAAATCTAAAACAACATATTGCCACTATAATAAGGATGCACGAGTTTTGTAAAATCAACATCGTAATACGAATATTTTAAGGTATTTTAATTTTAAAAATAACAAAAGTAGCAGAAAAAGCAAGGCAAAAATAATTTGAGGTCATTCGGAAAGTCAAAAAACAATTTGAATGGGAAGGTGGCGGGAAGTGGCTTCATCACAATTTCATTAAGATTTCAATCAAGCAAGCTACTTAGAAGACACACTCTTGGGAGCTAGATGTAGATACTTAGAACACAGATACTCAAAACACATGTTTGAGAGCCAGGAACAAATTTCAATCAAAGGTCAACAATATTATTTATGTTCATTTTCCACTTCCAATTTTTAGTTCTTAGATTGTTTTAAAAGTCATTTTCATTAAAACTCAAAACCCCAACCCTTCATATAATTCAAGCTATTATGCATATGTACAAATCTATATGTATACCCTGATAGATTTTGTAGTAGATCCATTTTAATATTTAATTGATTCCTTATGTAATATAAGATGGCTTTTATGCACTGTACATTATCTTTTGTACATGGATTTTTTCCACTAAGTTTTGATTTCCCATTTGCAGAGTCATTCTCATCTTCCCAAACTGAAAAATATTCTCTCCCCTTTAAATCATTTGATCCTTTTTATGTTCTTGAATTTCCTGATGTTCCCCCTTTTTGCAATAAATTTGATTTGTTAATGCTAAACAATATTAGAAGAAAATTTCATCCACTTATCCATTCTGTATTTGTTACTATAAAATATTCACCTTTTCTCCTTTGAACTGCACTTAGTGATAGAAAATATTCACCTTCTTTCTTTTTCAACCTTTTATCTCCCTTGTTCCCATGATCAAGCTTCACATTTCATCTATCTCATGAGGGAATCAGGATACTAACATTCTTCTCATTATTTATTGTCCTACAATTCCTTGGCATTTGTATTTCTTCATTCAAATTTGTGAGATATGAATTCTCATTTGGACACTTTATCCCATAAACTCATGTCATGACTTCATCATTAGTCCTTACCTATGAAGGAATGTAGGTAACACTATCCTATTGTATTAACACCCTACAAGCCCTTGGTCTATTTAATGAAATCACTGATTGGCCTAAGAGAATGCAAGATATCTCCTCTTCACAACATCTTCACATCCCGCAGTCCCTTAGAATTCTTCATCCTATTACTTGACATCATGACAGAATGCAAGAGACATTTCACACTTCATTCTTTCTTACCCCATAATCCCTTAGGCCCCGTTTGTTTGCAGGAATTTGATCAGAATTGGGTGCGGGACTTCCGCTTTTTCCCAAAATCCACCGTTTGGGACTCTATGTTGCAAACCTGGTTTAGGCTTTCAAAACCCGGTTTAGGCCCTAAAATGGGCGGCACCATCTTCCCAGTGAATAGGTGGAATTCAAAATGAAATCCAGGGTTTAGGAAATTATGAACCCAGTTTAATTTAGTCATCATGTCCGTGATCTTCAAAACAGGAAGATGCAAAACCAGAATTTCAAAACCCGATTTTGTGATAATCAAGTTTTGAGTCAAACTCCAATTCCCCAAAAAAATGGGGCCTTAGAATTTTTCACCTTATAGTCACTCACTGTGAGGGAATCCGTGGTAATATTTTTCTTAGGAATTTACTTAATACATACCCCACATTCCCTCAACACTTGTTTATCCTATAGTCACCCACCATGAGGGGATGTAGGGTGATATATTCTAAATCTTTGATTTTCATCCCACATTCGTGCGACCATCACTATCGTATAACATTAAATGACAAGGGAAAGTGGGATCTACCATTCTTTTACATAAGATGATATCCCGCATTCCTACGAGAAAAATTCGTGTGATCAAATGCACACCGCGAGAAAACAGGGTGAACAAAATCACTTAAATTTTTAAAGACATGATTGTTAAAAAGATCATGAGTTATTTTTATTATTTTTAATGCATTCAAAGGGGTTTTAGAAGGAATATTATACACTATTGATGAGCATTTGGGTGAATTTTTTTTAATTTATAGATAAGTAACTACCATAGGGGGTATCTCCCTTATAAGAAGATGATCTACTACATCCATTTTGATATGGTATGGTAACAATCAACCAATACCTTAATCATCTCAAGCTAAGAGATATAGAAAATATTAGAATTATTTTCCACGAATGTGGCAAATGAATTAAGGTCCAGATCAGCCAATCCTGCACGAAACAGAGTCAGAGCTTGAGAAATTTTCTTATTCTTGGCCACAACTTCAATGTCAAAAACTCTAGCAATAAGATTTTTTTCTCGTTTCTATTCACTTGCATCATGGCCACTGAAACAACATGTTTATACTCATCTTGCAGTAATGGCTCTACAATCCTTGAAGCCTGATATGTAGCTCCAAAGGATTTAGACAAAATTGTAAAGAATTTTTCCAGTAAGATTCCATTGTGGCAGTGTCTAGATGAAATCAACCCAATGACCTGCTTGATGGCAGACTACACAAATCCATGTTGCAGCTTGAGTAACATTCTCAGTTATTTATCAATATTGTTCTCTTCATTGTTGTAAAATGCACCGAAGTGAATGCTTTCTACATACTTCTCTTGAACTAAAATGTTTCTATTCGATATAAAACTTTGCATTCTTACTCATTTTATAGAAAAAAAACCCTCTCTTATCTCCTCTTTATTCAAGGAAATTCAAATCTCCTCCTTTTAAAAAAATTGGGAACAAATCTCAACATAATATTTTTATTGTCGTAGGCCACAAGCAGATTAGAATCTATCTAGTTTAGATAAATATGCTTGACATTTCTTGAGCACGGTTAGATGTGAGAAAGGGAACCCATTGTAGCATATTGGAGCTTTCCTAATTTTTAGAGAATAGTATTGTTTCCCTTCCCCAAATAGTCCTCTTCCTATCTTTCTTTAACCAATGCCCACACATTTTCTATATGGGAGTACTTATTTGTCTTCCTCGATTATCTTCACCAATTCAGGCCATACTTTAGGATTATGAAATTATCACCAACCACTTCTTTATCAACTTTATGTATTTCCAAGTTGGTTATGACCTGAATGTGTGAATTTGACTTACGTTCTTTTTTCATTTACTGACAAATCCACCAAGATGAACATACACATCATTTAATAGCAATGTTATAACTAGACATTTGAATTTTTAAGTATAATTTTATCCATCATTTAATGAACTAATAGGTACATGTGGATTGAAATGCTATGGTTTCAATGGTGAATATGGAATATGTAATTATTATCGCGAATAAAATTTTGTTGTTGGCATAATTATTTATCAAAAATGTTGTACACTTGTCGATATCCATCATGAAATTATGGTTGATGAACTCATTGAATATCCTTTCATCCTATAAATATAAATCAAGAACAAAAAAGAAAGCTACAACAACACTTATAGGCACTACGAGGAAATATGACACAATGAATGTTGAAATGCTCAAGTCAAAATAGTTGTCTTCCATAATACAGTTGTCCAAACCTCTTATCACATATACCTACATATTTCCTTTCCTAGAAACATGCACCACTCCATAGAAACCACACATACCTTTTCCCTTTTCATGCAATATGACCACATCTCCTTGCACTTGCATCATACCTCTAAACCCTTAACTATGCAAATTACACACACCCATAACATTTTCTTGAACCTAAACCCTTAACTATACAAAAACCATACACTTTTAGTTTCTCCACCAAACCTAAAACCCTTGACAACATGAATGTCTCACACTAGTAGTATCTATAACTAATATCAAACTATTAATTTCACAAAAACCATGTAAGTATAGCTTATATACTAAACATCAAACCCTTAACTATGTAGATGCCAAATAATCATAGAATCTACACTAAACCTAAAAACATTAACTACATAGATACTGCATAACTATAGATTTTATATCAAACCCAAAACCCTTAACTATGTAGATTCCATACACATATAGAATCTATATTTATCCAAACTACTTGATTACATAGATGCCATGAACCCACAAAACCTATATTAAAATCAAATCTCTAGATTGCATAGACATCATGCAAGTGTGTCCTCCCATCATTAGTCCTTGCCCTTCTCATATCCATCTCATCCTTATCATTTTTTCCTTAATTCTTTATGATTCTGAATTCATTCCTCCACCACTCAAATTAACATATACTCACTCCTTTTGAAATTAATAGTATCATCCATTTTAAGAGTCCAACACATTTATTCAAACCTATTTGTGCTCTCAAGGGGGCACCCTATGATCAAATTTAATTTCAAATATCATTTTATCCATGCATTGAGGCATCACTTGAATCCTATTATCAATTAAATAAATCAATCCTCATATAGTTTTTAGGATATGTCATTTGGACACATGTTAAAAAATTTATCAATATATCAAATCAATTAGTCAATCTTTGACACCTGGGATGTCATCTATCACTAATGTCATACTACCAAGTGTTTGTATCTACTTTCTTTGAAAATATGCTACTTCTTTTTGTCATGATGTCATTTCAAAGAGAGAAAAGGTAGGCATTTCAAATCTACACATACTTCTTTGTATCAATTTCCCACAAATTAATTAAATAAATTATTTGTTAAATAATTTAGTTTACCTCTAAACTATCTATAAATATACAACATATTGATTAATATGACCAACCTAACCAATCAATCACAATTAATCCATCTTCACATTGCTAACATTAATAAATTAATCTTAGTAAATAAAATACTCCAATTAATCAATAAAACTACATAATTATTCAATTGATTCGCATAATCAATCAAATTTTAATATATTTTTCCAAATTAAAATTCCACTCATACTCCTCAAGGCCAAAATATTTTTTAATCTCCAAAATCCACTTCAAAACAAAGGAGAAAATTTTAACTCTCCATCTTCATACATGTCTCCTCAAACCACTTCTCCTCACTCATAGTTCACATGTGTGTTAGCACATTTTGAGGATGAATCTAGACACAATCTCCAACTTTCATTAATTTACTCCATCATTCTCACTTTCCCACATCAGTAATCCATCTTGCATTATAAGGAAATGACATCCATCGATCAAGCATTTGTCACCTCCTTCCACCACTTGTCGAGAGGCTACAATACACATTTTTACAAACCAATCCTAGCACTTGATTTTATTCTTGTATCTAAATCCTCCACGACTAACCTAAAATTCCTATTTAAGAAGGCTTATTAAAAGGATATGGGGATCTATTATTTACATGAGCTTAGATATTATTAAATATAGTAGCATCCAAGTAAGGAGAATCCTCATCTCAATCCCTCAATTTTATTGGACTCCCTTACAAAATTCTAATGGAGGTAGGATGCGCTTTTTGTGTGTGTTAAATTTCCTTGCAGGTTATGATCAACATGATGATTGATACGGATAAGCTGAAAAGGTTCCTAGAAGTGGGGCATGCTACGATGTTCATGTTTGAAATGAAGGATGGCTACAACTGGACAAGGACCATTGATAATCTTGTTGCCTTTGAAGAAGCTATCAACAAGCTAAACCGAGAACTTAAAAGAGACAAGAAGAAAGCCTTTGATGATAAAATTCTGATGCTGGATCAATTACAGAATAGTATGAGCACAGTTTGGATGGAAGGTCCCCAGGGTTGGACTACCTGGGCTCGCTCCTACCCAGACCTTCTGCACTAGCTGCCCTTCCTCGGTGTTTTTCTCTCTTTTGTGCTTCCCTATGTCACACTGTTGTGCTTTGACATGTTGTTTCACTCTGCCATGATGTATACTGGTTGTTGCTATTTTTTTGGTCTCCTTTGAACTTTGGTTGATCTTGGTGTGAGACAGCGCCTCCCGGATCTCTTTTGTTGATACTCTACTGAACTCTCTCTTGTTTTTGATCTCACTATGCTAAATATTAAAAAAAACATTTGAGTGTGTAAGTCATATTTAAGTTTGAGTAATATTGTTTGATTGTGGGTCTAACTCTCCATTTTAATTCAAATTTGACATCCATAACTAATATCAATAATTTAAAAGATTAGGTGTGAGAAGTATTTGTATGGGTTAAGAGTATAAAATTACTATTTTTATACATTTTATTTTTATTAATATTGTGGCATCATATTTAATCTAATATGGACCTTCAACCTTACATGCAAATAATGAACTTATCTCATAAACCACTTCAAAAAATTTGGAATCATTCCAAATCACTATCTATAATATTTTACACCTCTTATGAATGTCGATTTTATGACATTTAATTTCTTCTTTTTAAAAAAAATAATTATTTGTTCGCTTTCTTTTTATGTGTCTTCCCTTTACTTTATTGTCATTGCAACCCATTTATAGAGCCAAGTTTGTAATCTAACTCTTATTTCATTCCTCATCCCAATGATGGATCACTAAGTGTGATCTAAGATATCAATGGAAAAGGAATTACATAATTAAATTCAAAAACTCTTATCAAACAATAACCTTATCAAACAAACTATATTTAAAAATCATTTTTAAATTACTAGTTGACAACTAGAGCCAAACACTTCTTATATATTTCAATCTATTGTGTCAAAGATTTTATACATGACAAATAATTTCTATTATGCAGTGCCAATAACTATAAGGTAATATTTTGATTAATTAAACAATAATTTTAACATCTATTAAGTATAAGTTGAAATTGGTGAAAAAATATTTCTTAAAAGATTTATATATAAAATTTAAGTAATGAAAAGTTATTTAAATAAAATTAGTTTGGGCGGAAAATAAGTTGATGGTGATATGCAACTTTTAGGAAATTATAGAAGATTAAATTTGATTAGGGGAAAATAAGTTGGTGGTGATATACAAGTTTTAGAAAATTATAAAAGATTAAATTTGGTTAGGTAGCCAAAGGGTTGTAGCTCAATTGGTTGGGCACAATTGGTGAGGATGATGGTATGACATTGCCATCCACCAAGGTTCAAACCCCCGGAGGCGCGTTTGGGCCAGGGTTGACCCCTGGGTGACTTTGACGGACTGGATCCCCCTGCACGTGGCAGCTTAGCCAAAGGATGACTTCTAGTTTAGATGTATGCTTACTCATAATGTTGTAATAAGCTATATAATGGCAGAGATGCCGATATCTATGTAATCCGGTTGTTTCCATAAAAAAAAAAAATTGATTAGGTGTGCAAAATGGTCACAAATATTTATTAAGAAAGTTATCTAGAATATCATGTATAATATATGTGTTAGGTTAATTTTAGGTAGAATATCATGTATAATACATGCATTAGGTTAATTTTAGGTTGAAATAAATCATAAGATTAGATGACGTTAGCCTCATTTCTTAAATAGCTTTGTTGCAATAGATACTTCTTAATATTTTTCCCTTAACCAAAAACATATTTATTTAGACTTATACTTTTATTACCACTATTTCTAAACATAATTTATAATTCATATGAAACCTAAAAAAAAATTAAAAAATCAAACATAAAACCATTCATAATGTATTTAATCATTTTTATGATTGAGAGATTCTTCGATAAGCATCAAACTTCGAAACAATTTACAAAATTACTCTCTTTTTCAATATATAAAAAATATATAATGGAAAGAATGATATAGGGGAAAGGCACCAGTAGTGGCTATAGCTAACTTCGCGTGTTCAATTGAGGTACCAAACGATATCGGATTTCGATGGTTTTTTTTTAATTGTCTTCGTATGCGACTTAAATGCTTAAAGCTAAGGTTTCAGCTTCTGGCCAATAACGGTGCATTCTATAGAAAACGTTAGGCGCGAAGGGGTCAAAAAGTGATCCAAAAAAAGTGTTTACAGATACTACTGGTGCCTTTCCCCTAGTAGCCATACAAAAACTATAAATTCATCCTTAGATATGCCACCAAAACCTGTTTTTTTTTTTTAAATCAAGAGGGTTGCAAGACTTGCCTTGCTACATACGATACCCTTGCATATTCAGTGTCAGGTGTAAGGACTATCATAGTCATGTTCTGGGTATTCGCTACACAGAAACGCACCTTGACTATATAATTTGTGTGCAACGCGCAAAGTGGCCTTTAGTATGGACATTGCTTGCCTCAATATCTCACCTCCTATTTCTCAGTTTACATATGCCTTTTCTCTTGTCGAAGATCTGACTCTGAGGTGCTTCGCAGCTTCCCTGCAAAGCCTATGACAGCATGAACTCCTTTCCTCTTCCTCGTTTCGTTAATTTTATTTTTTCTGAAACTGTAAATTTTCCTTGTCTTTGCATTAAATCAATCTTCTATTATACCTCTTCTCACATTCACATTCAGATACCTTGTAAAAATAATATTGTCTCTTTATTTGAATGTATTTTTCTCTGTTTCTAGATTGTATGTTGTGTTAAATCTACTTATTGTATTTTGAATGCTCCTAATTCCTTTCAGTATCTCATAAGTACTAACCTACATATGAGCCTCTCGGGATTGACTGAAATAGATATTGTGTGTGTTTTGGGGTCTTTTCTTGATGTCTTGTGCAGTCATAAGCAAAGATAAACAAGTTCTAATCTTGGTTCATCACATTCTTTCCCTTTTATGGATTATTTTTTCCCTTTTCTTTTGCAAGTTGTTAGAGTAGGTTTAGAAGTAGGTCATAACGTATTGGGTTGGTTCAACACTTGTACCTTGATCAAAGAGCAAGTCAACTATCTCTGGAGATTCAACCCTATTTAGCAAGGTCTCACACTTCAGGTTTGTTTCTATGTTTCACAAGGTTGCTAGGAATCAAATACCAAGAAAGGGTGTAAAATTTTGTGGTAACAGGACCCAAAAGATTATTATTGAAGGTGATCCTAAATATGTCATCATGATGCTTAGTGGGGAAGCAACCCCAGGTTGGGTTGTTAAAGATCTTATATTTGATTATCGTTGCATCCTATCCATGTTGGAACATGTCATATTAAATCACACCCTTAGTTTGGGGAACAAATCATCATATAAACTAGCCAACCTTGGCCATTTCACTACTGCTATGCAGAGGTGGACCTCCTTGCATGATATCCCTAAGAATATTTGTATGTCATCCTAGATGATCAAGTCTCACATGTGGCATAAAGATCCATGTACTCCCATATCTATGATGACCTTTCATTTCATTTTTTATAATCATTTTGTATTTGAAATGCTTATCTTTTTTGGTAAGATTTACAACTCCCTCTCTAGATTTTTTTGTCGTATTTTTCTTCTCTTCCTTTCTTACTCTTTTTAGGTTGTTCATACCAAAAATTTCTCCTTTTATCTTTTAATGGGCAAGATCTCATTCAAACTAAACCTAATAATTGTGATATTTTCAAGAATGATAAGGTCCCCTTGCCTATCTTGGTCAGAGGTAACCTTCCCAACTACATTGAGGGCATGCAAGGCTTCGACCCTAAGCTATCAAATAAATTTGCTAATGCTTGAGGGTTTTGTCTGTATCATTGGGGTTTCCTTCATGCTTTCAGTGGAGACTATTGGTACAAATATCAGATTGATTATGGAAGGTACGACTCTTACCAAAAACTCCAAGGGACACTACAAAGATGAATTTAAAATATTTTTGTTGCTAGGGGAGAAAATTTACCATTTTCAAAATGGATAACTAATAGAAAATAACTCTAGGGGGAATGGAAGGATGCAGTGCTACTTTAAATGATGTAAACTACTCTAGATGGTTGGTTTAAATGTTTACATTCCTAGTTATTTCCTATGCTCAATCATTTTAGACAAGGGGCCAAGCTTAATTTTTTATTTTGGATTTTCTCCTCTCTATCTCAATCAATGACTATCACCTAGGTTAAGGGAGTGCTTCCTCTTCATCAATGGCTTATTTACAAGAAACTCCATTTTTAATCATGCTTTAGTTGGAGTCGTACTGGGTTGGGTGATTTTCCCGGGAAGGCTCAATGCTTCACCTTTGTGAGAATAACCTAGATGCAATGGGTGATAAGTGTTACATTTATTCTCATGAAAGATAGGTTCTTGTGAACCAATACTCATGAAACATAGGTCAATGAGTTTGACTCAAAAAATACACAAATGAATCTTGATAGCAATATCACAATTTGACTTGCTATAGAAAATATCTCTGACTTATTAAAATTGATGAGATAAAGGAACTCTATAATAAATGGTTCATTAGACACGACACTTTTTAAAGGTTTTACAAATGGGTTAGCAAGATAAGTGGGTTTAACCTTGGAATAAACTTCATGGTTAAGTGCTCTTGAGTTGGAGTCATACTAGGATGGGTGACCTCCTAGGAAGACAGGTGATGCATCGCCTTTGTGAGCATCACCTAGATGCAATGAGTGCTAAGTGTCCATTCATTCTCATGAGAGATGGGTTCTTATGAAATGCTACTTTTGAAATGGGTTAATGAGTTTGATTTGAAAACTATGTAGTTGAATCCTAATAGCAATATTACAATTTGACTTGTGGAAAATATCTCCTACTTATCTATAGATTATATAATTTTCACTTATCTCTTTCCCCTACTATTGGCACTAACCCCTCTACCCTTAATCCTAATATGAGTCTCACTCCTATTTTCAAGTTGTCTAATACCAAGCCCTCTTCATCTAGTTTGGTCACCCCTCATTATCTCCAATTCTACACAGGTTAACCCTCAAAAAATAGCTAAGATGGAAAATGTAGCCAAGGGTAAGAATGTGGTGCATACCAAGTTCCTTGATGTTTTTGAGGGCTCTTCTTCCTCTTGGACAACTGGGTTAGATTGAATCCCTAAGAATTCCCCCTCTAAGTCTCATAATTTAGTTCCCAGCCCTTCATCAATTGCCATTACCTCACTCCGCTAGTTCATCACCCCAATAGGTTGGGTTGCCTAAAATTATGGACAAAGTTAATAAGTTGTGTGTGGCCTATAAAAATATAATGATATTATTCGATGGATGCTTGTCCAAATGCATATGGCCTTAAAGAAAATTAATAGGCTTGAGGATTTGGTAGGAGAAGATGCAAGAGCTTGAGATTGGTTTAAGGCGGTTCACGATGAGAAGATTCATACCAATTTTGATGACCTTGATAACATGCATAACAATTGGGATAATATTGAGATCTACATCAAGGAGCTCCACGAGTTAGTGTCCTCGAAGGAAGAGAAAAATAAAATTTAGTATGCATCATTGCTACTATCAAAAGCAACTACGATTATTTGAAAGGAAATTTGAAAGATTTTATTGATTATAGAAAAGAGATGATGAGAAGGACTTTTGGTTCCTTGCAGATCTTGTGCAGATCCCCCAGGATGAATTAGAACATAGGCACGCCAAAAATAAAAGAAAAGAGATGGCACCTGGTTCATCTTTGGAGGCTTCTGATGCTTTGTCCTTTGCCCAAGGAAAAGAGAAAAAATGTTCCTTTTTGTATTTGTTGAAATAATTAAATTAAGATCAGAAGTCTATTAAGATCCCCTCCCTCTAGTTGGGCCTTTTTAGGGGTGGTTGTTGTCTATTGTTAGTTTTTGTTGTTCTTGTTTTTTGGTTATGACAAGGTTGTTGGTCTTTTTTCGGGTGGTCTCACCCTTTGTGAGTTCCCTTCCCAACCGTATGTTGGTTGTTTGGTAAGGGTTCGAGTCCTCTCCCACTTTATCTAACCAGAACATTCTATTTCAAAAAATATGAATTCATTTTTGCAAACATATAATTAAATGTATTAATGTGTAGGTATTTAGTGTAAATTAGTCTAACAATGCAATTTTATAGAAGATGACTATTTAAAGATATAATTAAATTTCAAATTATTTTATGCTACCACCTCACGATAGAAAAATATTATTATAATAGATATAGTAGTGTTCAATGTCATTGAAGTAATTATTTTATGTAATGATTAGTTAAATAAGTAAAGAAATTGCATTCAATAAATGCATTAATATCAATAACTCCATAAGAACTAATTATATATTCTAATTTTCTAAAACAATTCTTTCTGTTTATTAAACATAGTAGGTTATTTCTACTTGACTTAGACATAAGAGATTATTTCTAGTTGACTCCAATACATATTCCCTATTGGAAGTGTTTGTTTTGACTGCCACAAAATTTACACAAAATGGTACAATACTTATGCATAAATGTCATAATAATCATGCACTATTGATATCAATATAGTTGCACAATTCTTCTAATTATTTTTTTTCCTGCTACTAGATATAACAATGTAGCTATTGGTTCACTAGATAATTTTTGGTGGACTATTAGTTAGCCAAATGTTGTGATATTGCTATCACGATTCAACTGTGTAGTTTTTGAGTCAAACCCATTGACCCATGTTTTTTATATTAAAGCAGCCAAAGCAAGGGGGTTGACCCATTACAAAGAAGTAATTTAGCACAAGACGTGCATCCACTTACAACACACAAACAATCACAACACATTATTAGCCAATGCCCTTCTTTAACATCAAAAACCAACCAACCCAGCCAAACCATCCCAAAGTAAAGGTATTGAAACACCCACCCTTAACAGCATAGTCAACAATCAAATAGTGAAAACCAAAAAGCATAATCCTACCAGTAAAGTTAATAGAACCCAGATTATCCAAAAAACTGAAGCTAAACCATCTACTACTAACAATATCAGTTTTGAAATAACCAACAAAAGAGAAAAAAGTATTAACTTGGCCCTTAGGGGCCAACCACCACGAAAATTTTAAAACCAGCATCATAAAAAATGAAACAAGATCACTTGGGGTTATTTCCTTGCAAATTAATCAGTAGCTTGAACCAGTCCTCAGTCAGGAACTGAAACAGCTTCCCTTCATCCTTCGCCTTCGTTGAATCCTTCTAGTTCTCCTAGTGCAGTAAATGGAGAGTCATGGCTATCGAATGCATGACCTTCACAGCAACTTATGTCAGCATTGTGAAGCTCGAATTAAGGTCATTGACCTTACCATTCAGCATCTTCATATCCTCCTTCATCTGTTGCAGCTTCACAATTATATGTCGCAGCTCCACATTGTGGTCATCCTTCCTGATTTCTGAGGCACCAGCCATGTCCTCCTCTTTCCCCTTAGTGCAGTCCTCATTGTCATCCATTTTAGTCTCCATGCTACTAAAGCCAAGCGACGAAGTAGTAGGAAGAGGAAAGCCCTTCCTATCCTCCCTAGAGTCCTTTTTAACCGAAAAATTCACCGAATTCAGCTTGAAACTGGCCGAAACATGGGTCGAGTCCTTGCTCCTTTCTCCTTCCGCCATAGCCGAGGTGCTCTTTCCCTTTCCCGTATCCGAGCTATCCTCTTCCCTACCTTTTTTCCTCTAACTCTTTGTGTTTTTCTCTTCCATCATCCCTTCACCTTCTGTTGATGTTTATAGCTTCGATAAGATAAAATGATCATAATATTATGAGAAAATAAATAAATAATATATTAATATATATATGTGATGATAATGATCAATACTACTATATATATTAATATACATATTTAACATTATCTCTTTATAATATTGAAATAAATAAACATCATTGAATTGATAATATTGTTATTCAAATAAAATAATATGAGACAATATAACTCTACATTATATATACACATTAATATATATAATAATAATGATATTATTATATATATCAATATACATATACAATGTATAATGTATATTATATTTGATCAAATAATAATATTAAAACACAATACTGAATGCTTATGTTAAACCAATTAATATCGGTCACCCCATATAATACTGATTGATATCGGTTTACCAAGTTATATTTATTTGTTACCAATTGATATCGATCTTAATCTAAAATGTCGATTGGGTGATAACGACAGAGCATCACCATCATGCATTAGTGATATCACCGATAGTATATAAGACATCGGTTATGTTTTATAAAAGACACCGGTTGTAATTTAGTTAACAGTACCAATTAATATTATCAGTTATAATTTGTATATTGAAGAGACGTAATTATATAGAGTCGTGTCTCTTCAAAGAGACATGCCTCTATATTATTATGTCTTCTATATTTATACTCATTTGTTGTTTGATAAATAAAAAGTATATACAACAAACAATGCGAGTCTTATTTATTCAATCTGCAGTTAATCGATATTAACATATTTATATATATCTATTATTATATCAGTAATAATATATATATCTTGTGATTAAATATATCACATATATTGAGGTTATATAAGAAAAATTAAAAGTCACATATTTTGATCTAAAATTTAACATGGTATCAGAGCCAGGTTCCTTTGTTAAAGCCTAACCGCTTGAAGGTAGATCCAATTAGATTGAAGGAAGATCAAGATTAGACTTTTGGAAATCTCGTACCTGCAGAATGATAAATGGATTGAGACTCGAAGACAGACTTGAAGGTGCCTCTGATTTTGAATCATGGAAACTTCAATTAATGTTGGTACTAAGGAAAAATGATCTAAAGACAATTATAGAAAATCCTTTTAAACCTGATGGAAAAGATGATCTGATTAAATGGGAAAAAGACAATACTAGAGCAATGGAATTATTAGTAGATGGAGTGAAAAATCATCTACTACCTGTCATTACAAAGTTAGATTCTTCTTATGACATGCTCAAAGCCCTGGAAAATATGTTTGAGATCAACAACACCAGCATAATTCTTACCCTTAAAAATCAACTCTCTACTATTAAAATGATTAAACGAGAGACTATCACCTCATACTTTACGAGGATAACCGAATCAAGGAATCAACTCTCTTCTATTGTTCACATATATGATAGTAAGGAGTTAACTATGATAACTCTGAATGGGCTCCCTATTTCGTGGGAAAACTTTAGACAAGGAGTAAGTGCTCACGCCAAACTCCCAAAATTTGATCGACTAAAAGCTGACTGTATTGAAGAAGAGTATAACCTGAAATCTAGAGGAATCACGGACTCCACTAAAGAAGATGTTCAGGCTCTTGTCACTAGTTCAAAAAGGAAAAAGGGAAAGAAGTCATATGATCAACAAACATTCAAGAAACCTAGAGACACCTCTACAATGCAATGTTTTAGATGCAACAAATATGGTCACACTGCAAGAAAGTGTCCTGACAGACTTAGAATGCAAGCTTCCCTTGCTGAAGTAAATACTTCAAATGTATGTTAATAGAAATATGTATTCTAAAAGAAATTCAAGAGCTACCTTATGATTGAGAGGGAGTTCAATGATAAGAACACTTCTGAGGTAAAACTTGACATGTTTTTTATTAATATATTAATGTTATTTTATAAATATATGGGCCCAATGTAAATCATAAGGAAGAGACGACTTCCAAATGATTTTCACTTGTATATGTTAAAGTTATTGAAAGGTGACGATCTTACAATAACTTGATTTTCTATTTGTGATAGGAATGTGTGGATAGAATCGCCGATTGAGGCAATCCACATATTAAAGCTCGTGAGTTTGCGGATAGAATCGCTGATAGAAGCAATCCACACGAGAGCTTGTGGATAAAATCGCTGATTGAGGCAATCCACACCAAAGCTTGTGAGTTTGTGGATCGAATCGTTGATAGAGGCAATCCACACAAGAGCTAGTGGATAGAATCACCGATTGAGGCAATCCACACACTGAAGCTCGTGAGTTTGTGGATAGAATCGCCGATAGAGGCAATCCACATGAGAGCTTGTGGATAGAATCGTTGATCGAGGCAATCCACACCAAAGCTCGTGAATTTGTGGATCCAATCGCCGATAGAGGCAATCCACACGAGAGCTTGTGGATCGAATCGTCGATGGAGGCAATCCACTTGAGACCA
>MU226323.1:231887-245817 GCA_018584345.1 Thuja plicata
CCTCCATAATGTGTCTCTTTCTTACCACTTTTTGCTTCAAACGGGAGTTGGAAGCGATTATGTGGGACCTTCTATGACTTTCGTTATCTTCTTCTGCAGAATCATCAATGTTAATGTGTTCTTCCCTTTTAATCACAGCAGGCCCCAAAGTAGGATTTTTAATTCTTTTTCCCAAGGAAGTGGGGATCTTCGAGGATGAAGCCGGAGGAGAAGGGATCACCTCATTTTCCCTAGGGTTACCAGTAGGGTTAGTGATAGTTTTGTGCAAGGAGACAAATCTAGGAGGGCATAATGCACGGTGGAAATTATAGAGGCGGAGATTTAACCCTTGATGTAAAATACAATAGTTATTTTGTGCTTCCTTCTTAGCACGCACATCCATCACAAACACTTCAAGAGAATGAAGCAGGAAAAAAGGGATAGAAATTTCTTCACTATATCGAAAGTGATTTAATAGAGGGAAATGCTAATTGTAACAGGTCCCAAATCTACCCTCGAGCGTCAAATATTTCATAATAATAAGGCATACCTCATTCCAAGGCTCCGACAGTTCATCACGTTTGAAACCCCCACAAAAATGGATAGGATTCTCCGTCTTCTTGAAGAACCGGTTCACAGTGGTGTCATCCCTGCATTTCATCACCTTCTTCCATTTCCTTCCCTCCATAGATAACCCTGTGGCTTGAGCAATAACTTCTTCCTTGATTTCGAAGGTGATGTCGTTAATGGTTACCTTACGCTCCTCCCAAGTGTCCACTAGCTGCATAGATATGATCTCATCACTACTTTCCATGGCTTCCATATAAGGAAAAACCCCACCTTCTTTAAGGTACATAACAACACAGGGGTTCTTGAGGAACCCATCCTCAATCTTCGACGACTCCACCCTAACCATGTCACCTCCCATTTCAGTGTCAGAGCCCAAATTTTGCACCTCTTCCTGGTTATTCACAGACATTCCAACCCAGTTCCCAACTCTAAACAGCTCAGTCCAGTTCTTTCTCCATCTCGGACCTCTGTTACGAAAATACAAAGTCACACAAGGGGTAACAAAAGGAAATAAACTCGCCCCACACTTCTTTTTTTTGAAAAAATGATAGCTCGAGCAAATGAGCATACTGATCACATGTAAAACCTTTATAAAAATAATAAAAGCCCTCAAATTAGAATGATTACGGACCTCGGGCATGATAGGATCATAAAGGTTGGCAGTCTTTTCACTTGTCATGAAGCTTGTGCAAATCCCATGCGGTCTTTTCTCTTAAACTTCACCCATGTTTCATGAGTAGTGGTTCACAATAACCCAACTCTCATGAGAATGAATGGAACATTAGCACTTATTGCATCTAAGTGATGCTTGGAGAGGTGAAGGATTGGGCCTTTTCGAAAGGTCACATATCCAAATACTACTCCAACTCTAATATGCTTAATCATGAAATTATCTCCAAAATTAAGTCCAAAATTATTGAAAAGTAAATCATAATTAGACCCTTCCCCTACCATGCCCAAACAAATAATATTTTCCCCCAAAACATTTTTTATTTATTTATTAAAAAGTTACCCCAAGCATTAAAAAACTAGTATCTTCCAAACACAAAACAATTTTTCCTATTTAATACACATCTTGTTTTTTGTTCTATGGCATAAAGCTTAAAAAGATTCGAAAGCTGCACATTGTACCTACAAGCCTCAGCCCTATAGACCGACAGTTGCATCCGTTTTTCAATAGTTTGTGGGTAGCATGTGCAGAGACATCACCGTCTGCTAACAGAAGAATTGAATCCATGAGTTGGCTGTGCGCCATCTGCTACTCATACGTGTGGTTGGTCTGTGGAATGACGGAGACGGAAAGTGGACAACCAAAGCGACAAGGAAATATTGTGACTCGTGTCATAATCCCTTATCAATTCCTCAAAAGGAGTCACATTATATGAAATTGAAATGAAGCTTATCTTTTTTTAAAAGTTGATGTGAGGTATATATAGAATTAGTATATCACACTAGTTAAGGGATCTAAAGTCCAACAATAACCGTCCAAAATAAACGGTATAAATGGCATGCAAACAATTATGTCGTCATCATGGAAATCCTCCATTTGGATTGTACATATTCACTTTTCCGCGTTCATCTTTATGAAATTCACATTGCTTGTTATTATTATTTCTTTTTTGTACCAACCCTTTTCTTATTGTACACATGTGATGCAAGCAAGATGCAATGTAGGTTGGTACAACATGATTTGCTTACAAAAGAAATGAAAGAGAAAGGTGGATCTTTTTATAGTTTTAACATTTAGGATCCGATTTAGGGTAAAGTTAGTGGGATTATTTGGTATTTTTTTTAAATGTGTGAGGTGTTTAATTGGGTTTAATATTAGGGGAAGTGTATGTGTAGTCAAGTGTATTTTAATAGTTCTATATTACATTTTGTAAATTAAAACTTTATTAGAAAATCATCTATGAGTCAATAGCCACTCATTTTTTGGAAAAAAAAAAGTTAGCAATTAGATCAATTATGCAAGTTTATTGGTACTAATAGTGCACCATATTTGAGCATTTTTGTAAAAGTTGCACGATTATTGGCGTATATGTGTAAAAGTATTGGATCAATTGTGCAAACTTTTTGGTTGTCTAACTAAACGGCTAATGGCACAAAAGGGGCTATGTATTAGGCGACAAATTGAAATGGGCACTTTTTAACCCTTCGACGGTTAGCGAATTGTACAGGGAGATCCATTAATACCCAAAAGCCAAAAAATGTTTTTTAAGTAGCTAACTTGCATACGTAGACAACCAAAAAAATTGTTGAAATTTGATGTATAGTTTAGTTGTGCAGATGCACGAAGTTAACTATAATGGTTACTAGTATGCTTCTCCTAGTATATGCAATTTTTTAGTAGGTGTAAGGGATTCGTCTATAGGAAATTCAAACAAATGCTATTATTCCCTTGTCCATGCACCTAATGTGTTATCCTTTTTTATTAAATATTTGGGATTTTTATAGGACAAATTATTTTGATACACAAAAAAAAAAAGCACAAACAAGTATATATAATCAAATTCCACTTATCGACCTTGATTGAATGATCCTCGAATACATCCATCAACAAATTTTAGTAGCAATTCATTTTAATTATTTTTCCCCCAAATTTGACTTAAACCTCTTTCTATAATGGATCCAAATTTGTATCATGCCTCAGCATGTGTGATGACATGGAGACAATAGAAGATTAAGATGAGAAAGTAGGCATGACTTCAGTGGACACGACCTACTAAGGGGATCTTTGCCAAAATATCAGTAATATCACAACGACAACGAGTCTAAAATGGTACTATCTATTGTGTGTGTATGTCGTGAGCATGGTGAATAAATTTGGGTTGAAGAACAAAGCCATTGACTTCTTATGTCCTATTAATTCGATCAGATTTCCGCAATCCATTGAATTTAGAGTTGAATTTCTGGCTTAGATTGTGTATGTTTTTAGCATCAACGTTTCGGATCACACTCCGTGATCCATCATCATCACACTTCCTTATTGCTCTTTGCTCTTATATCCTGATGATGGATCACGGAGTGTGATCCGAAACGTTGATGCTAAAAACATACACAATCTAAGCCAGAAATTCAACTCTAAATTCTTATGTCCTCCTAATGGAATTTGCAGCTGAAGCCAAATCTCATTGCATAGTTTTGATTGATGCTCTAACGGGTGCTTTCATGAGCTTTTCGGTGCTCACTAGTTTAGGTGTGGGGTACTTTTTGTGGGTCAAGAAGAAGGACAATACTAAGCATAGGCATTTTGTGAGCCGACTCAGAAGCTACACTCTTGAGCCCAACATAAAAAAATATATATGACTTTTTTTTAATGAATGAATAAACATTACTAGGTTATTAAACTCCATCATCAAAGTTACATTATTAAAATAAAATAATAAATATTAATATAAATTTATATAATTAAGAATGACTTCAATAAAAATATTTAATAATAATTAATAGAAAACTTTAAAAATGTCAGACTATTAAATTTATAATTATACAGTTAAATTGTTAAAATAAATTTTAAAATTATTAAAGAAGTTACTAAAATTGGAGAAATAATTATTAATATTATTTTATTACATATAAATATGAATATTTTTTTAATTTAAATTAAACTTCATTAGAGGTAAAAGATATTTTAATTGTCAAAATTTTGGCATCACAATTGTTATAATTTTATAATATCAAATTAAATACAAAACTAATGCTAAAATTGTCTTCATAAAATGCTAATAAGTTGAAATCTTACTAACGACAAAATTCCTAAATAGTTATAAAAGATTCAGATACAAAAACATACAAATATTACTTGCAAAACTAAAAAAAAAACCAAGTTAAGCCTACACAATTTGAAATGTAATGCTTACACTTTACATTGATAGGATTGATTTTTTAAAACATTCAAAGTGAAAAGTTATCATGTCTAATTTTGTATCTTTATTGCAGTATATTTAAAGAAATGAATTTTAATTATTTTAGTTGTTCTGGTTTATTTTTGATAGTTTAGTCCTCTATTTTCTATAGTTTTTATGAAGGCACTGTAACATCACTCTAACCTCGTCATAGTAATAAGGTATTGCGATTTTGGACTTGTGGTTGGACACAAAATGAAGTAAAAGAAGTAAATGTATTTGATATTAATTATTAAGTGATATTATAATTTGATTGATTGACATATATTGCCTGTGTGTGAGGTTGCATGAACTACAAATTGCATACTCTAGATGGTAACAAGATGAGTAGCTAATGAAGTTGTAACAGTGGTTACAATGGATCTGAATGAGATGTTATATTCATGTTGATTAACCAGTAGAGGATATATATATATATATATATATATAAAGTGTATACAGATATTGGGCATCAACTCCACCTGACTCTGTAGGTTTAAGTGTGCCTACCTCCCCAACGGTGGTTATTCGAAGATGACACATTGGCCAATTCCCTTAAGCCTAGCATGTCGTACTTAGGTGAGTGTGATTTGTCTTTGTTGAGACCCATGTAATAACATGACTATTGTCATATGGTAATGACCAGTGACCCTGGCCCTATATGGATAGACTGTAAAGAATGTATGTGTTAATGTTCATTTTATGTGAATTTTATTATTGATGAATTTATGGTTTAATTAATGATTTTTGCAATTTAATGGTTATTTATAGTTAATTGAGCTTAAATGAAATATTGGATTATTTTGCCTGATGAAATAATGTTTGAGTTGAGTGTTTTGGCATATTTATGCTCATTTTGATAGGCATTGCATAATTAGTGTAAATTGGATATTTGAGAATTAAAAATACACTTTTAAATATTTAATTATTTTCTTTATTTTCAAAAAGTGAATAGTAATATCATTTTATAAAGGGAAAATGAGGGCATTTTATACTTAATCAATTTTTGGAGGAGAAAAAAAAACCCTCTCCATGCTTGGTTTTTAGAATTTGGAGTTTGAATTGGATTGTCCAGATGGATTTTTGTGAGATTGGATATACTGGAATAGGTAGGAATTGGGAGATCTTCAAGCTATCAAAGGGAATTGCAATTTCATTTGGTATGTTGGGAGCTTCTTCCATTTTCATTTTTGAGAAAAATGATGTAGGGCTCTTCATATCTCTTTCATTTCTCCATCTTTTGATTTGAAACTTGTTGCAAATGATTATGTATTGAAAACAAGTGCTTTCTCAATTTCAATGGAGTGATTTGAGTGTGTATGCAAGATGTATGCATTATATTTAGAAAATCAGGATTCAAATGGGGATATGTTGCAAGCAAGGATTTTATGGGATGTTTGAATTGGTATTTTCAATGCATTCTTGTGATGTTGTGTAGATAGAGACGAATGAGTGTTCTTGGATTTTCAATTTGAATACTTAGATTTTTTAAGTTTTCAGAGCTCCATTAATGGTGGATGCCATATTTCTGATTTTGCATGAAAAAATAGGAAAATGTAAAAAAAAAAAGAATTTTGAATGTTTTGATACTATATTACAATGTGGAATGATAGATTTATATCATAGAATTCCTTATGTGACTCTATTTGAGTCTATTTCCTTTCGGTTGTGGTCATTTGAATATTGTGAATAGTGAAATGGGATACGAATGTTGTATTATGTGTTGGATAAAAGAACCTCAATGAGAAAAGGTAGAATATAATGTGGAATGTTATTCTTGGCATGTTTGAACTGATTTAATGTGGATTTGGATGCTTGATCTGTTTCTTCTTCTTGAGTATTTGAGAAATTTATGCTCATGTTATGAACAAATGAGACAAATGCAAGTGTGTAATAGAAATCAATGGTGATTGCTACCTTGTTTTATTCATGTGATTTTATTTGTTATCCATGTTCATATGATGCCAATAAACCTTCTTGTAGTTGTATCTAATTCCACTATATGTGAGATCCAACTTGGTACCCACAGACTTACTCATTATGGTATTAGAGTCAGACTTATGTAGGTATTCATGCTCTTATATCTTCTCCTGACAAGGATATTTATCTTGGTACTGTGTGTGAGAAATTATACCTTCATGAAATTAGGATCAATAACAACAATTCTATGGAAAGAAAATACAATTTTAATCTAAGAATTGCAATTAAATCCATGACATCTCATGGTTCCCTATCTAAGCTTTGTTGAGAGAGCTCTTAGCCTTAATCTCTCTCAAGGAAAATCCTATAATGAGAAAATTTGATCTACGAAATGCTTAATCTAGCTCAAATACTCAAAGATGTGTGTGCTTTCAACTCAAATGCTCATAATTCATGCTCTCAAATCAACAATTGCTTCTAAAAATGCTCTCAAAATACTTCTCAATTGCTCTCAAATGCTCTTAATTGCTCACTAATTGCCTATAATAAGGATGCTTTACACTTGAATTTCTAGGATATGAAATGCATAGAAAATGGCTTGTATTTATAGCAATTTCCCAAGGGTAGGGGGTAGAGTGAATTGACCATGGTCAAGCCTTGGTTGAGTGAAAGGCTTTGAGATGGTTTCAAATGGGGGGACCATTTAAATGGTTGTCCTCAAAGGGTGGGAAAAGAAGACAAAATACTCAATTCTCATTGGTTGATAAAATTGAGTTGAAAGAAATTAGGATTTATTTAATTCAATCATTTAATTAATCAGCCATGTAAGGGTGAATAGGTTCAATTTGATTTTTGATTTAAAACTATATAATTAATTGATTAAAATCAATTATCTAATTTGATTGATCCCTTTTAGGCTTATATTTGATTATTTGATTTCATGATTATTTAATCCTTTGATTTTAATTGATTTTGTCCAAATTCCTTGATAAATGTCCATTTAAATGATTTTGATCCATTTTGATGAGATTTAGGGCAATTGGCTGAGACTTGCAGATTTGGATGTTTAAGCTACACCTAGTCAATTTTAGGTGTCTACAAATGCCCCTCTTTGAATTGATGTGTGAAGCGCATTGATTTAAAGAAAATTTGATGTCTTGATCATTGATTTGACGTTGATTGCTTGATTGATTAACTTATGCAAAACCTGATATGATGATCTGATGCAAAACCTGATGTGAAATCCTGATATGAAACCGATGTGAAACCCTAATATGAAACCCTCACTGATAAAGTTTGAATTTTTAATGCCCCAAATTTGATACAAGATATGATGCAGAATCCTAATTTGATGATATGATGGTGCCCCCTCAGAAATGAAAGCATTTTGATCTTAGATGTGAAAAATTTGGTGTACATTGATGAAAGAATAGATCCAAGATGATTGCATTTCTGATAAATAATGATGTTGAAAAAGATGTCGAAAAGATGCCCCAGTGTGCAAAATATGCAGATTTGGTCTAACTGGGTCAAAAATCTCACAAAATGAGGGTAAAATAGCTTAAATAGGTTGAAAAACCCAAATTTACTATTCATTTGCACTTTTTACTGTTGAGAATTTGCTCTGATACTGTGACGTTTGACAGTGATGGTGGTCCCTATTTGAGAGCATCAGTTTAAGAGAGCACGCCGATATTAGAGACCTCTTGATTACAGGCCTCCGGTGAGTGGTTCAAACCTTCTTACTGCATTTATTGCTTATTAAATAACATTTATTGCATGTTTTTAATGCTTTCTAGATAGAAATTTGTTAAATGCCACGTAGGATAGTTAAAAATTTGCCTAGGGTAGGGAAAAGCTACCTCCACGTGTTTAAGAGCCACGTTGGAGAAATCCACAACCGCCTATGAATTAGGTCAAAATTTGCAACCTAATTAGCTAAACGCCGCCCAGGAAACCCTATAATTTTAAGGCCGCCTAGGAAACTTTGAAAGCCGCATAGGACTTTAAAAGGCCACCTGATTAGCAAAGTGCCACCTCTGATGATTAAAGTGTCACATGTAAGATGTTGAACGCCACGGGGCTTAAAAATCCGCGTACACTTATTCAAGTGCCGCCTACCATAAAGATTGAATAAAACCTGAGATAGATAAAACAAAATGCCTTCGATCGATCGTCCAGATAACTTGATGAATTTCCAAGCTAGAAAATGTACTTTCATGATGTCACTTAATGTTTAGGATATTAGAAAAATCATATCGATGAATGTTTGATATGCCAATCAGATTGATTAAAATGATGCCAAATTGATCCCTCTCAAGATCTAGAGGTTAGGAACAATAGGTTGATGAGCTCAAAATAGAGAAAGGATAGATTTAATGTGTTTGATTGACTTAGAATGATCCCTCAATAGAAAGACTAATATAATTCATTTTGTTTCAAAATGTAGGAACATTACCGTAAGTTACGAGTACGGGGTGTTGTGTCCTAGATTTTTTATTTGGTCGACGAGCTGACGCTTCTTGAGCGACAGACGATCGAGACATGTGGTCTTAGTTTCCTTCTTGATCTCCCTCAGTTTCAGCTGAACCGAGGTCTTTTGACAGCTATGGTAGAGCGATGGCACTCTGACCATAACATGTTCCATCTACCCCTCGGTGAGATGACTATCACGCCCGAGGATGTATACAGATTGCTGAGGATCCTGACTCATGGAGAGCGGGTATATTATGACTCAATTTAAGATAGCAACGTATGTAGATGGGTGTTTGGAGACAACACCATTGCTGATGATTTCATTACTTGGGCACAGTTTGCTTCATTTCCTACTTTGCCAGCATTGTTAGGAGAAGTTATCAGAGGATTACTACTTATAGATAGGAGAGTTCATGGCTTTGCAGTCGAATGGGGCCATATACTGGAGGATTTGATTGCACATCCTCAGAGATTTGACTGGGGTTCTTGTGTATTGGCCCAGCTATATCATGATTTACATGAGATCGTATACAGACACAGTGCATCTCTCTCAGCAGGTGCAATTTTGTTACAGCTGTGGACTTGGGAGCATATCCCTATCACTAGACTAGTCTCAACATGAGTGCGGGCCCAAGGGTATCCATATGCATTTTTGTATGATGGCATGGTTGTCCAGCATCATCTGGGCAAGGTTGAGTTTTGGCGTCGTACTATTGATGACATTGATCAGGTCGTATGGAGACCATATCTGAGATGTGAGGGGTGGCGAGAGGACGATGATGAGTTTCCCTATATGTTTTCCCCTCGGTGGATGATTGGTTGATCACCACTATGTATAGAGAGATTTTTCTTCGGGAGAGTGCTCTGTCAGTATGGCCCAGTACAGGACATGCCCCAGGGTATGGCACTTTATGCGAGGGTATAGGAAGAGAAGTCCATGTGGGGAACACAAGTTGACTATCAGTTTGCCTATTCATAGATTGATTAGCTCAGATTTGTGAGATGGGATATGATGACACATGTAGCTAATGCAGGGATGTCTGCTGAGTATTGAGAGTGGTTCTTACGACATAGGTTCATTATATTCACAGATCCGGCAGAGCCTATTCCTAATGTTGATGATCTATCAGATGAAGATGGAGATGGAGATGGTAGGAGACCTCGGAGACAGAGAGTTTAGAGAGCACCTATTGCTAGGAGACCTAGAGTTATAGGACCGTGGATGTGGGGTGGTCATACTAGGGGATGAGGTGGTAGATTTGGGAAGCCTAGACAGAGGCGAGTGTAGGCACAGGTACCTCAGAGACAGGTTCATGTCAGAGTTAGTGCAGAGTGGGCTAGTCAAATACATAGATGAGTCCAGGTGGCTAGACAGGTTCCATTACAGGCATAGGTACCTCAGAGACAGAGTCCACAGAGACCTCTATCACCTTTGAGATAGGTTGATCCAACAGTAGATCCACAAAGTAGCTCAGCACCGGTGATACCACAGGTTCCTTTAGCGCCACAGGCACCTCAAGCCCCTCCAGCATCATAGGAACCTCTAGTTCCTCCCATTGTGGAAAGCTTAGTTCAGGATGTTCAAGGATTACAGGCAGGGATGACTGCAGTGACAGGTCGGTTAGACCAGGTTATGACTATGTTGCAGTGGTTTTTGGCTACTTTAGCTCAGTTACCTACCAATGCTAGTACTAGTCAGGCACCACCTTCTACACAGGATAGATCAGGTGACATGGCTCTTGATGGCGCAGGGGGTTCAGGTACAAGTATTGCGGGAGATGGATCAGGTTCCCCTGCTGGGTCATGAGATAGCGAGAGATCTGTGATATCTGGATATCGTATTGATGTATCATATGATTGTTGATCAGGACTTTGATTGTATGGATCATTTGTTGATGTATCTTGGATATACAGAGCTGTGTTATTGATGATAGACATTTATCTATGATGATCTTTGATTCCCCTTTGATGATGAAGCTTTGAGATTATCTTTTATGCAAAGCTATATGAGTCTATGATGCATTTACTTTTATTTATGCTATGGATGCAATGCCTTAGGTTATGGCATAGATATATGGATGCAAATGATGTTAATGCAATTTATTTCCATATGCTTTTCTGATTTAATTAGATGTATGGTTTATGCAATGCAATGATATGGATGCCATACTTAGTACAATGATAAATGAATGGAACTATCTTTTTGGTTTTTGGATGTATGCAACTTTATGTATGATGCAATTCTAGATGATTTGGATAAATGACAAATGATTAATGTTTATTTTCTTTGCATTTTATCTTGATATGAATGATGATTAATGATTAATGCTTATGAATGCAAAAGACAATCTCATATTGCTGATTTGAAACCATTAAATTGATGAAGTATCGTCAACATTAATTTCCCCCCTTGAGCTTGGAAAAATGCTAGAAATACAAGCCATTTTAATCTAACTTGAATTGTAATTAATCTAACATGAAGATGCAATGCAACTAATTGTCCTTGAGATTTGCGAAAGAAATGCAAACAAAGATATATTTTCATCATTGAGCGTTGTGGAACTAGGAGTCGATACAACCCTTACTGGTGCCACTGCGACCATAAGAATATGAATATGACTTTCATCTCATTTGGTAACTATTTAGGAAACTAGTACAACCCTCACTAGTTGAATGACCAACTATGAGAATATGAATACCGGTTTAATCAGATTCAATGTTGCAAGTGGATGTTGGTATTAAGATATTGAAAATCTCAATATCCAAGGTATCCTTTTGCCTAAACAAACAAAGGTTAACCCCCCTTCTTATATGAATTTCCTCGATGGTTCTTTGATGACATTAATTTTTCCATTACTACACTTAGTGAAAAACATTGACAGAGATCACCGGCAGACTACAGAGATTACCGACGAACTACAAGCATTACCGGCGGACTACAAGTATTACCGGTGAACAACGAGCATACCCGACAGAACACAAAGGTCAGGAAAAATGCTAAGTCTAGAATTGACAAGCATCACCGGCGAATACAAGCATCATCGGTGACAAAGTTTTGAGAACAAAACTGACGGAATAGAAAAGGCATACCCGATGACTAGTTCAAGAAAGGAACACCGACGACCAAGAAAACCGAACGTCAGAACCGATAGTCAGTTAGAGAACCCACAAATAGTGGATCTAAGTTTTACACGTCAGATAAAGCAATACATAATTCTATTTATAGAGTTTTAATTTGTTTTAAATTATAACTTGAGGATCAAGCAAGCTTTATGTAAATGTTTTAAAGCATCCTAACAGATCTAAAACATATCTAACTAAAGATCAAGGTCAAGTTCTAAACCTTGGATCTAGAGTTAACTTGTGAAGCATGAATCAAGAATTGAGCCAAAATCTAGTATAAATAGATGTTCAAATCAATTGTGAGTGATAAATTCATTGTTGTTGATAGCCATGAAGAGCATCTAAGGAGAAGAAGGCAGAATTCATGCAAAGTTTAGAAACAGATCATATCAGTTGTCAAGAACACACAGAGGCTACTGACGAGCAGATAAAGGTATTATTCAATCATGGAAGGATGATTACTTATACATAGGAAGCTTTATTGGATCTGTTATCAGCAATTAAAGATTGCATACATCATCAGATCAAAGACTTATGTAGTTACATTCTAACAAGTGCATCACATCTAAAATCCTTTTGTAGAAGGTGGACTTAACAGTTCTTTACAAATCTCTTAACAGAGTGCACACTTAACAGTGTTGCTAAAGCTTCAAACAAAGTAGATCTTAACAGGTCTCCACTATAATACTCCTAACAGGGTAGGTCATCAGAAGTGACCAATTGTAAGCCTTAACCAGCCCCTTCTTATTTGCAGATAGTGAATTCTTGTGGGTAACAATCCCCACCGCAATTTTTACTTCCTAACAGGAGTTTTCTGCGATATCATATCTTGTGTTATGTGTTATCTATTTTCATGAATGTTTCTGTTATGGTTACATACTAAAAGAACTTATGATATGATTGCATATACATAAAGAAAGATGAACAGTTAGATAAGATAAATTACAAACTGATGATTAAGGGTTAATGGGCTAACCAAGAAAAGTTTTAGAGGTACTCATTCACCCCTCCCCTCTCAGTACATCATTCCAATATAATTCCAACAATTGGTATCAGAGCTTAGTCTCTTTCTTGAAAAAGCTTAAAGACTTGAGAGAAAAGATCAGAGCAATGGACAAGTTCAGACAGGACATGACTATTGAGAATGAGCAGTTACATATGCAAATAAACTATGAGCAGTTACAGATGCAAATAAACTATGAGCAATACAAGGAGGCTAGAATAAAACTGAGAAAATTTCTTGATGAAAGAAAGATTATGGCAACCTGACTGAATGAGAAAGACTACAAATAATTGGAAATAATAGGTTACTTTGAAATAGCGGAATCATCAATGAGCAAAGCTTCAGACACATCAGTTGAAGAAATTAAAAGTATACAAGAGATCAATCTACATCTAACAGATCTAATCAAGATGCTGCAAACTGGTCAAGAGACTCAAATGGTGAAAATGATTGATGTCATGAATGATGCAAGAAAAGATGAAAATAAAAGAACACTAGCCATTGATGATAGGAGGAAAATTACAGAGAAGCTACAAGAAAAAGAATCAGAGATTCAAAGACTCGCTGAGCATCACCATGAGGTTACAAACCAGATAATTATTATGAGTCAAGAAGTAAAGAAATTAAATATAGAACTCATTGAAAGAATACAGATCATAGGTGAGCTAAGAGAAGAGAACAAAAAATTAAAGCATGAAATCAAAGTCCAGAATCAACACAATGAATTGATTAAAAAGGCTGAGGATAGCAACAAAAGGATGGATGATTTTCTTGATGGACAAAGAAGAGTCAACAACTACACAGGATTAGGGTACAATGAGAATGGTGAATCTTCTAATCAACCAAATCAGAGGAATGTTTTCACAACCCCAAGATCCAAGAAGTTGTCATGCAATCACTGTGGAAAACTAGGCCACACCTCAAACATCTACAGAAGCAAAATGAAAGGTATTTCTCAAGCACAATCTACTTTTAC
>MU226323.1:263889-278045 GCA_018584345.1 Thuja plicata
TGTGTGTATACACACATGTGTGTGTATACACACATGTGTGTGTATACACACATGTGTGTGTATACACACATGTGTATATATACACACACATGTATATATACACACATGTGTGTGTATATACACACATGTGTATATATATACATACCCACATTAAAAAAAAATTAATTTTTTTTTTAAAAACATTAATAAAATAAAATAAATTTGAATCCATAAATAGCTTATTCTCGAATAAGAAATGAATTCCAACTTTTTTTTAGAATTAACTAATGCAAGCATTGGCCCCAAAATGGGGATTAGTTTTCTAATTCGAGAATTCATAAAATGCCCACAAACAGCGAATTAATTTATTCTAGCATTAACTAATGCCTATTCCAGGTTAATACCAGGAACCAAACGGGCCCTAAACCTCCTTGAACAAGCAAGTTGAACACATTACAAATTCAAATGAATGGTCCAAAAGATGGCGCCAAAATACAAATAGGTCTACAAGTTACAAATAGGGTGGGGCTGAAATATTAAATAATTCTCTTTAAAAAGGGGACATTACGATCCTTGTAGCCCGAAGATTGATTTCCCCAAAGCAATTTGTCACCAAACTGACCGACCTCTGACAAGTTCTAGAATCCCAAACCAAACATGGATGTTGGTATGCGTATTTGTTGAAGAATCTATGTTGCACCATGACTACAAGTGCTACCTCCTCGTCCCCCCTAGTTGTAGCCTGGAAGAGTCCCCCCACATGATGCAAATCTCCATCAAGATTTTGTTTCCCTACTCTGATATGAACATCGCCAAGCCCGAAGTTCTAAAACAACTCATCATGATATCATTGAACCTGAAGAAAAAAATCATGCATGCCTCATGTTCTACAAAGTGAAAAGATTCATTCTCCAACAGTGCATCGTAAGGAAGAAGTGTATAAATGGTCTACACCCACATGCCTAGGTAATTTGAATCGACAATGTCATCATCAATGCATACTCTCTCATAGGCTGATCAAGAAATCACTATCACCAATCATAGGCTGATCAAAAATTCAAGCATACGATCAAGAAATCACTATCACCAATCAGAAAATTAGAGATTTTAAAGTTTAGGGCAACATGAAATTCAACCAAGAGATTACTAGAAATAACAAGAAAATTAAGATCTTTTGAGTTTAGGATAACATCAAGCTTCATCAATAAATCACTGTCATCAATCAATGAATCAAAACTTTCTAATTTTAGGGAAGCATCAAGCCCATACAATTAATCAACCTCCTCGTGATAAGATGTCAAAGCACAAGGAGATCTCTTCTATTCTGAATCACCCCTAACATCTCCACACGAAGAATCAAACAGAAAATTGTATGTATATTTTTTGTTACTACAAGAAAAATCCTCCATCCCCTCAATCATTTTCCCAATGCCAACCATTGTTGCATCATGTTCCTGATTTCTTAGGTGTGGCTTCAAAAGATGTTTGGATGACTAAATAAAGTATCAAGCTCAGCTCCACACCAAACTCATCAACATAATTTTCTGATTTTTGAAGGGAAACCTTAAGCTCTTTGTTGAGCTTGTCTACATCTATTTTTCTTCTCAACACATCAAACTATATCTCAATGAGATAGAGGAGATGATCTCTATCATCAAGGGTGTAGGAAATATGATTTCATCACCACAATAGCTTCTCTAAGAACCTACAAATCTACAATAGATAGCTCTACTTCTCACACTTTTCACAAATAGTTTGACATTATTTGATGGGTATCGTCAATGTGAGAGAAATATGCAACAATCATGTCTTCATTTAGCCTCAAGTATCCTTCCAAGGGATGTAACTTCTAAAGAAAAAGTTCTCATTTTTTGAAAGCTTTGTCCACAACATTTATTCCACCATACTCATGCTCAAACAAATTATTGCTGATATAATTATGAATAGGTTTTTCACTTGAGATCCTCTCCAATTATTGTTCTGAAACCAAACCTTCAGCAATCAACATTCCCAACTTCAACCATGGGTATGTGTAGGATCATGAGAGGCCAAAGTAGGCCCTTAAGTGGCAATGAAATTTCATAAAAATAGAGATAGGCAACTTGACGTAAAAAAATTAATAGGTTGTCAACCTTATAGAAAAAATATGTAAGAATAAAATCTGTAGGAAATTGAATGTAGATTCTAAGCTATTGGTTTTTTTTTTCAAAAATTTTAATCTATTTGGTAAAAAATTAAAATTTTAATGCAATAGTACCTAAATTTCAGGGAAAAAATAAGAAGTAGGTGTATGTCTGACCTCCTAACCATAATCAAATGATAATATTTTTTTATAAGATTTTAGATTTAAGTAGAATACTCATGCCCAGATGTGATGCATATTTTTATATTTTTTTTAAATAAATAAGTTATTATTATTATTTTAGTACAACTTCTTCATAATATAAAAACTAGTGTGTCTGACCACCATAACTTGATCAAAATTTAATAAATTTTAATTATCATTTTATAGTATGTGAAGCATAGAATGTGATGCATGTTTCAGATTTGAAAAATGTCATATCATTTGAAAGTTATAGACATTTTTCAATCAGGACTTTAGACATACTCCAATTAGAAAATGAAAAATAATTATTTATTAAACTTAAAACTACACAAAATTTATATTGGTTAAAAGATGAGAATCTCCTTAAGCAACCCTTTTTGTTTCATCAATTTCAAGTAAAAAAAAATTTGTCAGCTACATGGTTGAAGTCTGGAAATGCAAGGAGATCTCAGAAACACATTTTTTGGGTTGACTTTCTAAGTTTGGCATTCCCAAGCCAAAACCCATAGCAATCTTAAAGAAAATCTCTAGGTTGTAGATCTATGCCAAAAGTATCAGATATCCAATACATATTGGATATCTGATACCTGTGACGTGAATTCTAAAATTCACAATGGTGCCAACATTTTATCTTTTGCGCCACTATTTTAGACCTATATCAAATATCGAACCATATCTAATATCCAATACCTAAAATTTTCAAATCTTAATGCATTATATATGTAATGTATTGTACATATATAATTCATTACATGTATAATTTATTACATATGGAGAGAGAGAGAGAGAGGGTCCCTATTCCATATGTAATGCATTACAAATATAATGCATTAAGGTTTGAAATTATTATATATCGGATATCAGATATAGATCTTATATCTGATACCTAAAATAATGGCACCAATGGTAAAATGTTGGCACCATTGTAAATTTTTGAATTCATGTCAAAGGTATCGAATATCCGATATGTGTTATATAAACTTGAACAATGGGCCATTTTTTTGATTCCAATAATCCCTAATTCTTTTTGCAGGCTACAATCACGGGTTTTCAGACAAGAATAGACAAAATAAGGCTTTTTGGAGCTCTTTTTCATAAATTTTTCATTGGCAATCATTTTCCATCATCTTTTTGGAGTTATAATGGGGAGCAGTATTAGTTGAAAGCATAAACGAAAGAGAAAGATTACAAAAGATGAAATTGAAGCATATAGACAAAGAGATAGGGAAAGTCATTGGAAGAGGAGACAAGGTATGTTAAATATTAGTAAATTTTAGGCCCTAGGTCCACCCAAAAATGTTATTTCAAGTGAAGAGGATATTGAATTTTAAAATATCAAACATAATTTTAACAATGAGAATGAAAATTTGTAGAGATTGGCAATGAAAATGTAGAGATTATGAATGAATGTGTTGCACAAGATATTCAATTTGGGAATGAAACTGTAGAGATTGGAAATGAAAATGTTGCAAAAGATATTCAATTTGGGATGGGCATAGACAATGATGTTGATGAACCAAATGAATGTTATACAACTCCAAATTACATCAGAAATGAAGTCCATTATGTGGAAGAAGGACAAATTCCAAATTAAAGACCTTCAAGAACACCAAAATGGTTACTTGAAATCGATGAGAACATTATGAGCAATTTTAAAGACAAGAGATCAACAAGAACCATTCGGTTGTGGGCTTCGAAATTTTTTAATGAATTTTTTAGCAAGAATACATTGACAGAGTAATGTCATTTTTTTGTACAATTGCTATAGATGCAAAATATGAGACATATGCTAGCAAAATTGAAGAGTTTTGTGAACAATAAAATGGATAAAAATGCTATTATTGTGAGAAAATATTTTTAATTCTCTCAATTATATTGGAAATAATAGCAAGGAAAAAGATAAGAGAGTTTCTTCGAGGGTTATCACAACCTCCTTAGTAAGTCATCGTTTGAGAAAGGCTAACTTTTTGATACAAACTTGTGTTGATTTCAATATAAATCATAAGACTTTGGATAGAGAACTTTCTAGAAGAGAAAGACTCGAGGATCCTCTTCAAAATGACACATGGATTTTGGTGGAAGACTTCCACATGTTGATAAGAAGCTAACCAATAGTGTAAAGGGGGAAATTCAGATATTTTGGCACTCTAACACAAGAGTGTCACCAAATGTTAAGGATGTATTGAAGTTAATAATTGGCAATCGAGACTGTACACTGTATCCTAAACATTATTTGTAAGTAATTCAAGAAATTTTGCTCAAAAAAAATTGTGACACATCCAACATTGAAAATTTCACAAAGGGATTTTGAATCCTCAAACCCATTTTATTGTGTACCTATTAAGATTCAAAATAATTGTTGTAAATATCATTTGGGTTTGCACCATGAACTATTACACTACATTTATTCTACTTTGTATACTAACAAAATGTTGTAGGATTGTGGTGCAAGTCATCTTTCGAAATCATTGACAGACTTGCTAGATCAATTTTTATGTCATAGAGATGATGGTTGTTTCTTCTATAGAAATGATTTCTTATATGATAAGTGCTCACAATGTGGTGTCCTGTTGAAGTTTGTTTCATTTTTTATGAGGGTAGCGAACATGAAGAGTGGAAGCGAAGGTTATAGAGGCAAGTTGGTTACAAAAGAATATAGTATTTCTGATTTTATTTCAAATTTCAAGGAAAATATTTTCTACAAGTATGCAAGGCATAGTCAAAGGCCTTAGTGGTTGGATCGGCAATTCATGATGTGTAAGGACTCTTTCTCAATTGGCACTATTATATCAATGGTTGATTTTGCATAAAACTACACATTGCAGCCATAGAATGAGTTGTAAGCTCAGTATTAAAATTATATTTAGATTTTTATTTTTGTCGAAATAACATATAAACATTCCCTTGGAGCATCGAACAAGACAGGAAGATAATTAGAGAGTACCATTTTTATATGAGTGATGATAAATCTCACTCTTCTAAGCATGTGCAACATTTTTTTGAAAAAAATTTGAGTTCTTCGAGGAAAAATATATTACAATGGATAGGCATCTCGTTTGGTTAGATAATTCTATGGTCAATTCAAGAATGCTCATATGTTTTATTGGTTGAGTAGAATGCATGTAGAGAGGGGTGTACCTCATATTTGTAGTTTTTTTGAAGTTGGGCATGGGAAAGGGGAGCATGTGTGAAGAGAGATCTAGTTAAGGATCCATTGAGGATTTCAAGAGCTACACTTCATGATGCTTGTTTTATTGTTGATTGGTGTAGTTCAACATTATCAGAGGGAGGGACACTTGATTGAGAAGTGCATGGTTTATTTTGGTTGGTTGAGGATGGAATAGTAGGAAATAGATTGGATTGTCAAATAGTTAGAGATTCTTCAAAGATGCATTCATTTGAAATATTAAATACAAGTACATGGACCATTTGGACATGAGAATTTGCTTATTTTTATCCCAACTATTTTTAGTATGATTGGGATTAGTGTGAGTCAAGCAAGTGGGTGGATGCATGGGTTCCACGAAATCTAACTCCTTTATCTCAAATAATATCCATGACAAATGATGACTTGGAAATTTCAGCTGAGTACGACCATCTTACATATCTTCTACAAGCAGGACATATTTTTGTAGTTGTTACACTATAGGAGAATGATGAGAGATAAGATTATTGGTACACACGATGTGTACAGGGAAAGAAAAAGATAGCACAATCGATGAAAAATGATATTAGGTTTATGTATCCTATTGGTTTAGTTGTTATTATGAGAACATGGCTATGAACATACATGATTAGAAAGAATGACATACCCACATTTGAAGACTATGAGAAGCACAAAACCATTCTCATGTATTTGCACTTTATTATACCAGAAAATGTTTTGATTCATTATTATTTGGTTATTTAACATTTTTAATCAATAAACATATGTGGGATAAGTTGGTAATAGTACATGGCGGTGATGTTCATGTTCAGAAAGAAAAGGTAAACACTCTCAGAGGAAAGTATGATGAAATGAGAATGCATGAAGGAGAGAACATTACTCAATACAACAATAGGCTAAAGGAAGTTGTTTCTTCTATCAAAGGAGTTGGTGGTCAAATTGAATAAGATGAAGTAGTAAGTAAAATATTGAGAACCCTTTTACCATAGTATGCTATTAGAGTCTCTTCTATAAAATAACTGAGATCTATCAGTCCTACAAAAGTGACTCTAGATTCTTTGGTTGGAAAGCTAACTTATTTTGAGTTAACTTTGATAATAGTATGCCTAAAATAGAATATGCATTCAAAGCCTCCCTAAACATTGGTTCATCAAAGAAAGGAAAGGAAGTCTCTAACTGTTATAAAGGTAATCGTGATTATGATTCTATCTTGTATGAGGAAATAGAACAAGAAGATTTGGAAGCACTTCTAGCAGAAAGATTGCCGAGATGAAAAAGAAAGTACCAAGGTAAATTTCCCTTAAAATGCTTTTTATGTAACAAAATTGGTCATATTGCATCTAGATGTCTTGACAATGATAAGAAGGAAAAGTACAATAAATTCAGGAACTTCAAAGACAAGAGCAAGAGGGCATGTTACCTAGCAGAAGATGGAGTGACTAATGAAGAATCAGATGGAAGAGATGATGAGGAAGAGATAGTTTTTGTTGCAGTCAAAGAAGAACCCTCAACCAGTGTAGATGGAGATAGTGAGGAGAAAGCATTGATTTCAAGCATGAATTACAGTGGTGACTGGATAATAGATAGAGGGTGTACACATCACATGACCTGTGACAAAAGAAAATTTATTTCAATGGAAGTATGTGATGGAGGTGCAATCATATTTGGTAATGGTTCTCCATGTGTGGTAAGAGGTAAAGGTTCAATACAACTTAATGAAAACACTAATTGTGATGATTTTTATTGGGCTGGCGGATTAAAGTAGAACCTGTTAAGTGTTTCTCAACTGAATAAAAAAGATTTCATATTAGAATTTAGTAATGGTGTTTGCAAGATCTTAGGAACATCTGGAGATTTGATTGCTACTGGTAAACAGTCTAGAGGTAAGCTATTCATATTGAATTCTACTAATAAACATTTATTGTTTGCTAAATTTGAAGACTGTTGGCTATGGCATAAAATATTTTTTCATGTTAATTTTGATAATCTGGTAAAGGTCGGTAAGAAAAGATGTGTTAAAGGTTTTCCTAATTTAGCTAAGCATGAAAATGCTATGTGTAAGGAGTGTCAGTTAAGAAAGTTAACTAGTTCTAGTGTTACTAGTAAAGTCTATTCATCTCAGAATATTCTTGACCTTGTACATACTGACTTGTGTTGACCTATAAGAAGAAAGAGCTACTATGGAGATAAGTACTTTATCTTGTTTGTCAATGACTACTCAAGAATGATGTCTACTATGCTTTTGAAGGATAAATCTGATGCATTCTACATGTTTAAGGTGTATAAAGCAAGAGTTGAAAAAGAAATAGGTAAAGCACTTAAGTGTCTCAGATCTTATAGAGGAGGAGAGTTTACCTCACATGAGTTCACAACATTTTGGGAAGAACATGGAATCAAGAGACAAATGTTAGCACCAAGAACACCTCAGCAAAATGGAATTGCAGAGAGAAGGAACATATCCATAATTGACTATGCAAGAACACTTTTGATACAAAAGGGAGTGGCTCAAATCTTTTGGAGAGAGGTTATAAGTATTGTTGTATATAATTTGAACTGGGTACAACTTAAGAAAGGTACAAACAAAGCACCTAATGAGTTGTGGTATAGTCATACTCCTAGTTTCAATTACTTCAAAATATTTGGAAGCAAATGTTACATAAAGAAGGATGAACAAAATGGTAAATTTGATTCTAAGAGTGATGAAGGGATATTTCTTGGCTATTCTACTAGAACTAAAGCTTATAAGTGTTTGAACATGCATAATAAAAAGATGGTTGAAAGTGCCAATGTTAGAATTGATAAATTTTCTGAGAAAAATGAAGAAGATAGCAAGAAGGAACCATAATACTATGATAGGTTTGTTTGTGTTCAATTGGTGGAGCTAGATACAGCACAACAAGTGACTAAAGTGATGAGTGATGCATAATCGGTGAATAATGATGAAGGTAACCAAAGAACAGAATCGGTACTCCAAAGGTATGTGAAACTTAATCATATACAAGATCATATTATTGGAGATGAAAATGTTGGAGTAATGACAAGGAGAAAGGTAAGGGAAAGCACTTGTCTACTATATGAATTAGAAGCTAAAATTGTTAAAGATGCTTTGGAAAATGATGATTGGATTAAGGCTATGAAAGAGGAATTAGATCAAATAGAGAAGAATAATACATGGACTTTAGTACCTAGACCTACTGATAAGAATGTTATAGGTACTAAACGTATTTTCAATAATAAATTGAATGAGAAAGGGGAAGTGATCTTAAACAAGGCAACGCTAGTTTGCAAAGGGTATGGACAAGAAGAAGGATAGGAATATGGTGAAACCGTTGCACATGTTTCTAGACTTGAAGGTGTAAGGATACTTTTGGTGTATGCTTCTTATAAAGGTTTTAATGTCTATAAAATGGATGTAAAATCTTCTTTTCTGAATGGTGTGTTAGAAGAAGAAGTATACATTGAAGAACCTGAAGGATTTTCAACTGAAAAAGGTAAATACATGGTATGAAAATTGCATAAATCATTGTATGGATTGAAGAGATATCCAAGAGCATGGTATGAAAGGTTTCATGCATATCTTATTTAGATTGGTTTCACAAGAACTAGTGACAATAGAAATGTATATCTAAAATCTGAAAGTGAAGACATAACATTGATTGCTGAAATTTTTGTTGATGACATAATATTTGGTGGAAATGAAGCATTGATTGGGTCATTTGTAGAATAAATGAGGAAGGAATTTCAAATTTCCATTATAGGAGAAATAAAATTCTTTATTGAACTTCAATTACAACATATAAAGAAAGGGATATACATTAGTCAATCCAAGTATGTGAAGGAGATTCTAAAAAATTTTGGCATGGAAGACCCAAAACCAGTGGGAACACCTATGTTCATAGGCTAAAAATTATTTAAGGAGGATGAATCAAAAGAGGTAAAAGAAACTCTATATAGATCTATGATCAGTAAATTGCAGTATGTTGTGCAGACTAGACCGAATAATGCACATGTTGTTGGTATTGTTGTAAGGTTTTCATCAAACCCAAAGGACTCACATTTGGTTACAGTAAAGAGGATCTTTAGATATCTAAAGGGGACTGAAGATTATGACCTATGGTATGGTAAGGGTGGAAAATTTTCTTTAAATGTGTTTAATGATGCATATGGGGCAGGAAATGTTGATGATAGGAAGAGCACAAGTGGTGGAGCATTCTTTCTCGGTAAAAGATTAGTCTACTGGACTAGTAAAAATAGAATTTTATTTCTCAATCTACTGTAGAGGAAAAGTATGTTGTTGTTGTTGTTGCTCTTAACTATCAGCAAGTAGTATGTATAAAATAGATTCTTGAAGGAATTCATGACAAGGTCACAGAACCAATTTTTATCTATTGTGATAACACTAGTGTAATAAATATTTCTAAGAATCCAGTGATGCACTCGAAGACAAAGCACATTGCAATAAAATATCATTTCCTAGGAGAGAAGGTACAAGAGAAGGAGGTAAGGCTTGACTATGTGTCTACTAAAGAACAAGTTGTGATATATTCATTAATCCATTACCAAAATATACCTTTGAGTATATTAGAGGTAGATTAGGGGTTATTCCTCTATCTAAAGTTAATTATAGGATGATGTTGATTGCATCAGTTCATATGTGTTTATCATAAAATAATACGTATGCATTGATATAGTGGTGGACTAATCCATGGGGGAGAAGTCTTAAGTATGATGTTGTAATGGAGTGATAAGGAAAGAAAATGCAAGGATCAATCAAGTGTAAATAGAGATGACTGAATGATTTGACATATTTGGCATTATTTTCAAAGGGGGAGAATATGTATTTCATTGACAAAAGGGGAGAATATGTATGCCAACAAGAGAAGAACATATAAGATAAAGATGAAAGGGGGAGTATATGATGATGATGAATCAATATGACAGAGTGAGAAAATGTGTGATCAGAGGTACAGACATAAGTGGAAACATTTTTGCAGAAGTCAGTAAGAGGATTGAAATCAGAGAGACATAGTGTTGTCATTAATGCCAAAGGGGGAGATTGTTAGCATAACTAATGTAGTGATGTTAAGTATTGCATTAATGAGGAATTGTACATATTTGATGACAAGTGAATCATTTATTTGGTTGTCATTGATGTCAACTGATTGACTTAGTGTTTTCAATATGTCACTAGATATTGTGTAAGTGAATCATGAGTTTCAGTATGTTTCTGAAGTTGTTATTCTAATGGAAGTATATGTCATATGTTGTCATGTTAAATTTTCCATCCAAATTCTGACATGAAGCATTTTTTTGGTTATGTTGGATTGAACTCATACTGGGTAACTACTAAAAATAGTCAGTGACAGACTGTAAGTGATTTGAATGTTATCTCAAATTGGTAAACTATTTGGTGGAGCGGTCATAGGATATGATTGTCAAAAATGTCAAGATACTATTTTTGTGATTGTGACTCATACTATTGACCGATACAACTAGTTTATTTGATTGGAAGTGGTATTAACAGAATGAATAGGTAAACAAGATAGAGTTCTTAAACAAGCTATGAAGATTTGTGGATTGGTGAAGGAATTCAAAGTGGCAATAGGATCGGTGATATTTTTCATAAAGTATTAAGGTGTTTATGTGATTTGTGGAACACATTTGACATTACATTACTTGAGGTATACATTTGAGGTGGATTATTCAAGAAGTTTCTTTTGGTCAAACAAGTTTTTGAAAATGGATCAACTACCAATTAAGTAAAATATATGTGTAAGTCGACACGGTCAAAGGAAAAAAAATTATGAGTGGTTAGATACATTGTATCTTACCTAAGATGATCTATATCATTCATATCTCAGATCTAAGGTTTGTTTTAATTTGGTGGAATTAAATCTATATAGTGGAAAAGTTGAAGAAGAAGAGAGAGAGTTGATTGTGAATTTTGAAAGCATTTGGTGATAGAGAAAGTAAAGGAATCAAGTGCAATCAAGATATGGAAGAGTATACAGTATGAGGATGAATTTTAGAGCTTAATAGAATCTGATTATGCAGAGGTAGTGCAATTTTCACATATCACTTTGTCTATTTCTTTCTAACCATTGTAATAGTGAAATCCCTTAGTAGGGTGGATCCTAACATATCTTTATTATAAATCCTCTAACAAGGTGGAATTATAATTAAATGTTCTGAATTCCTCTAACAAGGCTACTCCTAATAGGAAAAGATCCTAACAATTTTAAAGGAAAATCTCTTACCTGGGTAGCACCTAACAATGTTTTGTAAACCTTTAACAGGGTAAGATCCTAACATGGCGTATTCTAGAAGAGTACAAACTTTGTAGGTAACATCTCACACCATTATTTTTTCCCATTTGGTTTTCCATGAGATAAATATGGTTTTTACATTGTGTGGTTGATTACTTGTGTATGTATGCATTGAAATTTTTACTTATGTTAGTTGATATTGAATGTTTGGTGCATAAAGTTTAAAGAAGTTGAATTAGGTAAATTTGTTGATTACTTATTCACCCCTCCCCTCTCAGTAATTAGACCTGTATTAATAGTTAGATCCCTTTCCTTCTTTCTCTTTTGCTCATTTCCCTTGATTTGTCCTTTCTTGGGGGCATTTTATAGTGGAAACATTTCTAGTGGATGCATGTATGCTCTATTAAAGTCATTTCCCCCATTAAGGCATTTGCAATAGCTTTAACATGGGGGCATACACTCCACTCTCATTTTGAACACACACACTATCTTTCAATTTCTTTACATCTTGGATCCCTTATGGACATAAAATCCTTAACGATTAATCCCTCTTTTTTCTTTTGATTCTTTATGGACATACAATCCTTAAGGAGAGATTGATATTTGTCGAATCCATTATTTACATACAATATTTAAGGATAGGTCCTTGATGGATTTACTATCATGTCATACAACCTAATATAACATTAAATTCCATATTTTGTGGCGCTTTAGTGTGGTCCACAATAAGACATACAATCTTACTGGGCATGGTGGTCACACTTTTCTTTCTTTGTGTGGTTCATAATAAGACATACAATATTACTAGGGATAAGTTCATCTCTCTCTCTCTCTCTCTCTCTCTCTCTCTCTCTCTCTCTCTCTCTCTCTCTCTCTCTCTCTCTCTCTCTCTCTCTCTCTCTATCTATCTATCTATCTATCTATCTATCTTTGTGTGTGTGTGCGTGTGAACCTACTCCCCAATTTTATTCTATACTTGTTTTATTTGGGTTGTGTGTTCATATATATAGAAAGGTGGTGTGGATCTATGGGTACCACATGTCTAAGTAGTGTTTCAAATCACCATTAGGGACTATAGATTCGGCATTGGAATTTGAAATCATACTCCATCTCCTTCTTCTCTCTTTATCGCATTTACTCTTGATCATGATATTGTATGTTAGGCATAACTTGAGGATTCATGTCCTATGATTTGTATTCATGTAATTATGTACATTGGACCATCACTATTAATGGAATGTAATAATGAAATAATAGGATGGATTATGATTAATTTTCATGCATTGATGTTGGTATTGGGTATGCTTTCTATGTAATATTACTTTACGAGATCATGTAATATCTTGGATTATCATAAGAATGCATCAATTGGTTCCCTAAAATGAACGTAGGAATTTCTTTTATAGATAAAAAAAGGTTGTTTTAGTCATCTCCTAATGTTGTCTTATGTTCATGTCTATGTTGTAGTAGTTAGCGAGGTTTGGAGCTAATCTGGGATTGTTTGAGAAAAACTAATGGGCATAACAAGGGGTCTAATAGTGGTTTCTATTGAGTTGGAATCCATTTTGTTCATAATGTCTTAGTAGACACTTATTTTTACAAGTTTAACTTTCATTTTTGAGGATTTTTCCTAGTTCGGTGCCTCCTCCTCTCTTGTCTTGGTTCCTCTGCTCAATTGGTACCTCTACTTTCTGATCAAAACCTCCATGAATTAGGTCCTCTGTCAATCAAAAACTTTTTTGGTAAGTTCCTACACCAATAAATGCCTCATTCGATAGTCTATTAAAGTCTTTAGACAACTAAGAGATGGGGCGAATTAGTTGTCTAGAAAACTAATTAATCTTCTTTGCAATCAGATCCTCAAAAACTTATTTTAATTATTAATCATAGAATAACATAAATATGAAAGGAACATGTGAAAATCAAGAACCACCATACACAATCAAGCACTATATTTTTTTGGAAAGCCTATAAAGGGAAAACATAGAAAAGACTCACTTCCTGAAATAAGGATCACTGTTGGAGTTGTCACTTCCTATATGAAAAAGAGTAAAAGAGAAAAGATCCACCGCTGGTTCACCACTATAATTTGACTAAAATATTTGTAGATACCTTCTTCTCATTTCTTTTGAAAGCTAACGCATGAAATTCCATGCTCATGTCACAACACTTCACACTTACTTATGTCCACACATAAAGGGAGATAGATTCTCTTTCAAAAATCCTCATTGTGCACACTCCCTAAACAATTCATCATTTGATAAGTAGGAGATATTTTTCCACAGCAAGTCAAATTGTGATATTGCTATCAGGATTCAACTGTGTAAGTTTTGAGTCAAACTCATTGACCCATAATTCATGAATTATGGGTCAATGAGTTTGACTCAAAACTTACACAGTTGAATCCTGATAGCAATAT